>CP125976.1:467840299-467994247 GCA_030063025.1 Avena longiglumis
ATGGCTCTGAACCCAACTGACTCCCATAAATACTTGGTCTCAAGTCGATAAATGGTAGCGGCCTTTAGCAAGACGTGTCAATTCTCAAGTACCGTAAAGTCTGGAAGACAACGTTCAATATGAATTTCGTCCAAATCTCTTTGCCTCACGATATACCTTGTCAAGCTATAGGTGAGAAGTTGTCATCCCTTCAATAACTTAACTCTCTTCTCATTTCGTCATATGGGATTCACTAGACTAACACTTAGTCCGACTCCTTAGTTAACATTTAACTGAGTAGCGTATGACCATGCTTACGAATCATATCATACGAGAGGGCCTAGAGAATATCTCTCCATTATGGAGGGTCAAATCACATCTTGGTAATTCATGTCACGCAACTTGATTCACAACCAATCCGAATTCTACATTTATAACTTCCCATTTATAGAACAACATTTGATAGAATCTAAGATGGCGATCGACAACTTGGATCATGCGATGACCTCAGGTCAAAGGATTACATCGCTTGAGACTACAAATGACAATATACTCGTTGCATCTCAACTGTGGGTCAGTCCGACTCGCTAAATTCTTTAGCCGAGTCTATGTAAGTCAAAATAGCATCTGACAAATGGAACCGAGTCATCAACTGACTTTCACATTAGTCTAAGTTGTGTGTCCAGCACAACCTCAACGACCAAGGACATCTAGTATGAACAACATCAATATATAGTTCTACAACCAAATCACGTATTCAATGATATATATAAGATGTTCATACAAGGACGACTTAATAACTTTATGAATATATTAGAAATTATATCCTACATGATTGCCTTTAAGGCATATTCCCAACAAACACTACCCATGTAGTAAAGTTTTGTTGGCTGGCACTCGTGTTTTTTTCTTCCTTTGTTAGAGAGGTTTTTCCACATTAAAATCTTGTTCCCCTGCATGTGTCTCCTTTTTTTCTTCTATTTACTTGTCGCGTTTATAACACAAGGCCCATGGCATGCAGGCAACCTAGTTGCTGATAAATCTAGAAGGAAGCCTAGACGAAGCATGGTAGGTGACAGACTGCCACCCTAGGTGGAAGCTATAGACTTGGGGATCAAGACATATAGAATTTTCCTTGTAACCTCCCCTACATAAGCTGGCCGGCAAGAGCTCTTAGGATATAACCTACAATCTCTATAATATGTGCACTTATTGCCTGTTGTGTGCATTTTTGTAACATATTTACCTTATGTTTTTCAATAAGTAGTCATAAGATTTTGGTATTTTATCGTGCTCGCGCACCTTTTATGCTTGTTTTCGACAGAATCCCAAAATCAAAGGTGTTGATGGTTAATACAATTAAAGCAATCAATTTTGTGTACAAATATTCTAATTGAAGGCCACTAAGCCTTTCATACAATCACACACGCACCTGGGAGAAAAGCTAAAGTGAATATTGTTCGTAGGAGGCGTATAGAAGCTTTAACAAGCATTGGTACATGCAGGACCCATTCGTACCGCCCGCACATACCATGTGTTCTCGAAGTTGTCTCGTCAAATACTTTCACCCCATGTAGACGAATCTGATATCTGACATTTAGAGATACCAGAGTTCACAGAAACCTCACCTCTGAAAGGTATCTAGAGGGGGAACTCGTATAAGGGCTTCGATCCTAAGGCTACAAAGATCCTTGAGGGCCCAGGTATCATCCTCATCATCAATTGCTGCAACTCCATGATCATTACCATCCTTGCGGTGACCCAGCATACCATTGCATGATGTAGTACACTATAGTCGTGGACATAACACCAATGAAACACCGTTCACTAGTATTGCATCCCTCAGAGTGGTACAACAGAAACACAGCAGGTCCAAGACATGACTATCGGTTATAACTCAACTCTTTACACAAGATCCAGAGAAGACTCTAGGTTAAAGAGAGAGAAAGAAACTTCTTACAAAGAAGAATCAGAAATAAACAACTCAGAAGCTATCATACTAATAAAACTAATATTTTAACTAATGATCTGGCATTGCTACCATGGCAACATGCTACAGAAATAGGTTCTATGGCTAGGGATTATATTCCTATCTAATCAGAAACTTCGTCTTCACTTGAGTTGGTGTATATGTTGACTTTCTTGACTTTATTAACGAGCTTTAGCCTTTGATGATGATTCCTGGAGCATAACTTGATGTAGACGTTATCTTAATGGCTTCAGAGTCTAGCAAGGGTTAATAAGATACGTTGAGTACGAGCGTACTCAGCAAGTTCACTAGAAAAGGAGTGTTTGATGCACTATATCTACTGCCACAGACCGTAGGTCGTAGGCAATGCAGGTTTTCGTAAACATTTCTTCAAAGGTTGCTTTTATTCTGAAAAGCTATGTCCGTTAGCATCACGGGTTTACCAGAACTTTCATGGAGTTCCTTTCCCGCCGCGTTCGCAGCTCCTTCCCGGAACAGGGGGTAACAAGTTAAAGTTCTTACACTCTGTAGAGGTGCGTCACTTTTCCCCATGAGAGATCTTAGCTTTGTTGCACATCCGGGCCGTGAACCCGTTCACACTTCCTTGGTGTGAGGCCCAGACTAAGATCCAAGCCAATCACTGCCTTCTCCACAACCCCGCATGTCTCCTTGGTGTACGCCAGCCCACCTATTGAATTACGGCAATTAGCAGTACAGACCGTTTAGATGCCGGAACTATCGCGGGACGTTGAGGGCTCCCACCCATATGTTGCATATCCTCTACGAATTACCATATAATATGCACGCTACGAGTGATAAAAGCCACGACCCGCACATCCGGCTCCATGCGAGAGGGAAAAGATACAGCTGACTTCTTCGTCCCATTCCAAATCTTATGGTCAACGCGTAATATACGGCGCAAGAATCACTGGCGACATTGGTTGTTAAGTCCTAGATAATATGTTCCTTTACCACCGGATGACATGGTTATACCCTACGGGTACATAACTTCAGCATACCTAGTCCGGCCCAAGGAAGGCCCACGGCAGACATACGCTGGCCCATGAAGATTTTCGGGTGGCCAAGGCCCATGACGTCTTCGGATCCTTGGAGAGCAAGACTAGAGGAGATAGGAAATTCAAAGGGGTAAAACCCTAGAACTTGTAACCGACTAGGACTACGCCCGGGACCTGCCTAAAGTCTATATAAAGGCCAGGAGGGCACTTCCTAGGGCAACTCGACTCATACTTTCGCACACGCATCCACACCAGATCGAATCACAGACTCAGTAACCTTCGCCGCCAGTAATCAAAGAGCGTATGCAGTGAGTAGGGTTTTCTCCGGGCCCGAACTCGGTAAATCTCGTGTCCTCGTTGCTTGTCCGTTAACCGTGCCACGATCTCCAGATCCCCATCTTCTCCAAAACCCAAGTCCATAACAATGGGCATTGACGAGATTAAACCTCGCCAATTGGCGCCGCTCGGGAATTGGGGTTGATGCGGTCGTGACGGTTCCGACCGATCGATCTACAACTCGCGGCGACGGAGAATCGCCTCCTCTTGGCGCCGACTTCACCGCCCACTCGCCGATACCATGAAGGATTTCGAGCCGTGGGCGACGGACTCAAATCTTGTTCGGAGCTTCCGGTGGGACAACGCACCCTCCGCCTCTCGGCGGGTGCCCGTGTCAATCGGGCCCGCTTGGGCTCCACACCGTGCTACGACGTCACCATCAACAGATGAGTTCTACAGCGAAGAAGCTGCAACTCCGATCTCAGGCGATCCACCTTCGGATGAAGGGACCTACGGTTCGATCCGAAAGCGCGATAGCCAACCAATCTGCGCTATCTATGCGCGCTGCAGTCATCCAAACTGACGAGGAAACGCCTAACCCGCCGCACAACCCCAACCCGCAGGACAGAAACGGCGAAAACGGTGGAAACGGCGAAAACGGGGAAAACAGGGGCCACCTCATCCAACTTAGCAAAGAAGGATGGGTCGAAGCACGCCGTCAAGAAGCGAAATAGTCCTACCTCTGGACTCCCCACGTGATCGCCGAGGGCATACCACTACCTCCTCATCGAGGAGCACAAGAAGCAAGTCAAGATGCAGAGACGCCGACAAACGCAAGCAAGCAGCTGTGAGTCCGGTCTTGACGATTTAGCCGCACTCCGCCATGGGACCCGCTCTAGCACAAACGGAAATCGGAAACAAGCACCGCTCTGGTGGAAAACATGGACCCCAAGGAGCGGCGTGACGTGACCGAACTCTCCATACATCGTTCATGGATATGGACGCCGACAACATCATCCCGAAGACGCCACAAGCTGCGATCATGGCAGCCATCACAGATCTCGCGGCTCACCCACCTCCGAGGGGGACCCAAAGGGCCATGCATAGGTCCGCACTCACCGGACTAGGACTAATTGAGCTGCGCCCACGAAGACGCTCGCGAACCGAAGAAGAAAGCTCGGCCAGCGCATCGAGTCCCACCCTCATCCGAAGAGGAAGAGGAGCACGATCTTCCTCGAAGGAAGAAGAGCTCGCACCGCCATAAAAGCGACTACGACGCCAGAGACAAGCTTACACAGCGAAGATCGATAAAGCACGCGCTTAAACGCGCATGCTCGTCTGAATCGAGATGGATGAAGACGAAGGAGAACTTCGGGGCTCGATGCTTCAGCAGATCCGTCCGGCGAACACAGATGCCATGCAACTTCAAGCTTCCTTCGATACTCAAGTTCAACGCACGCAAGATCCAAAGTCCTGGCTCTGACCATCTCACATCCGTCAAGCTTCACGGAGGCAACAAAGAAACCTCCATGCAATGCCTTCACCTGCAGCTAACAAAGCGCAATGGTCCGCTTAGCAGCCTATCATCGTGGATCCATCCAAAGCTGGGAGGAGCTCGCCACATCTTCATCCGAAACTTCAAAGGCACCAGAAGAGGCCCTCAATTGAAGAATTGCAGCTGCACTCAGAGAACGGGTGAATCTATTCGCCAGACATACTACGCTGGTCTACAACCAAGAACTCCGCAGACACATCTCAAGAGCGCCATCGACGCTTCGTGGACGCCAAACGCCAGCACTTCAAGGAGAAACTTGGACGTGTAAAGCCCAAGACACTCGACCAGCTCATGGAAATCGCCAATAGTTGGGCAGACGGCGAAGATTGCATCCAGCGGGCGCAATTAGATGAAGAGGACGACTACGGCCAAAGACGCGAACGCCGCAAAGAAGAGGAGATCGGCGTCACGAGGACATGACGACCCGACGTGGTCGCAGCTACGCCGACCGCCAGTAATGACAACAGCAAGAATAATGAGTATACCGCAGCGAAACTGCGACAACGGACGACCAACACAGCTGGGTAACGCGCGATCGCGAACGGACCCTCAAGATTCGACAAACTTTTGGGTCCATGCACCATCCACTTCTACATCGACAAACAAGATGGCAAAAGAAAGCTAGCCACATGCTCAAGGACCGCGAGTTCCGTAAACTCGGCGAAGGCATGGTGCAGATGAGGCAACAAGCTCCAATCCCTACGTGACGGAAACACACTGCGCCAGTGAAATAGCACACGGAGCTCCTCCACCGCCTATTGAGGCCCAAATCAACCAGTCGCATCAAGAAACAACGCCGGGTCGATACCCCCACCAAAAGGAGCACTCAATATGATACGTAAGGCGCCCACAAATAGGGTGCGTAAGAAAATCACCCGACAAATCAACTTGGCGTGGCAACTCCGCCCGCAATCCCCGAGTACCTCCGGATCGAGTCCTGCATCACATTCACTCGCATGATCACCCTTGCCAGATCCTCGCCCAGTCATGCTGCCACAGTGCCGGAGGCGCAGATCGGAGGCTTCGAGATGAGTCGCGTCTTCATGGACGGCGGCAGCAGATCAACCTAATGTTCGCAAGCACTCTAGCAGCTATGCGGATCCCGCAATGCACCGTAATAATCAGACACAATGTTCCACGCATTGTCCTGTGGAAGGGCATCTTCCCCGGGCAAAATAGGGCTCGACGTCATCTTCGGAAGCCGGACAACTTTCGGGAGCGCCTAGAATTGAAGTGGTGGATCGCCGCAATACCATGCCATCCTCGGGACGTGTAGCATTCGAAGGTTCCCGGCGTCCCACACCACGCATACCTACTACTCAAGATGCCAGACCATGGGCCATCACACCACGGAGCTTCACCCGATTGGACCAATGCGATGTGGATTTCAACAAAATCTCCCAGTCCTTCGCATGCAAGACGAGCTCGTAAGGCTCGCGAGGTGACGGACAATGGGCTACCCTCACCACAAGGCGTAACACACCCGACATGTCCTTCGACTCCACCATCAACACCAAGAAAGTGCAGTCCATCCGACAGACGCCCAAGACGGCTGATCGCCAACGACCTCAAGATCAAGAAGGCGCCGTCGAATTCCTCCGTGAGCTGGAAATATTCGCTGTGTCCCGCGACATGCCAGAGTTCCTGTGAATTCGCCGAGCACGCACTCATTGTCTTCCTGCACCAAGCCGTCAAGCCTATCCAAGATTGCCTGAGCCACGAGTCGAACCTATCGGCAAGGAGATCAACAGTTACTCGCAGCAGACTTCATCCGGGAAATCAAGGAAAGCGAGTGGCTGGCAACACGGTGATGGTCCCAAGAAGGACACGGACATCCTGCGGATGTGTGTGGACTTCACGTCACTAAATAAACACCGCCCAAAGGACCACTTCCTCTACCTCGGATCGACCAGATCATCGATTCGACCGCAGGTTGTGAGAAGCTCTTCCTCGACACCTACTCAAAGCTATAACCGATTCGACTCAAGGTCGAAGATCAAGAGAAAACGGCGTTCATCACACCGCTCGAGTATTCTCACATAACACAATGCCCTTCGGCTAAAGAACGGGTGCCACGTAACAACGATGCATGCAGTTCGCCTCAAGGACCAGATCGGTCGAACATCCAAGTCTATGTCGACGACATAGTCATAAAACCAAGGAGGAAAGAACACTTATCGGCGATCTCTGCGAGACGCTCGACAACCTTGATCGCTACGTGATCAAGCTCAATCGAAAAGTGCGCCTTGGCGTCCCTCGGTTCACCTGCTGGTACTTCATCTCTCAACGAGGGATCAAAGCGAACCGAAGAAAATCAAAGCTATCATGACAATGGAGAAGCGAAAAACCTCAAGGCGTTCGACCTCAGGCGAGTAAGCGGCACTAAGCGAGTTCATCACCGCATGGAGAAGGCCCTACCATTTTACCAGCTGCAAGCGGACAAGTTCGAGTGGACACGAGCCAACGACGCGTTCGAAAGCCTCAGCGGCTCCTCTCCACCTCGCCCGCTTTGGTCACGCCAAAAGCGCGAGCCCTATTCTTTGCATAGCAGCCACACACCAGGTGGTCAGCACAGGACTCGTGGTCGAACGACCCGAAGAAGGCAAGACCCACGGGGTACAACGCCCAATTTACTATCTCAGAGAGGTTCTCACTCCAACAAAACAACGGTACCCGCACTACCAGAAGCTGGCCTACGGCATGTTCATGACGGCTCGACGACTGAGCCACTACTTCCAGGAGCATCAGGTGATGGTTGTCAACGAGGCACCCCTAAACAGCATCCTGAATAACCCAGAGGCCACTGGACGCGTGGCCCTGTGGGGCATTGAACTATCACCCCTAGACATCATCTACGAGAAGCGACACGCAATCAAATCTCAAGTCCTTCCAGACTTCCTGGTACACTGGATGGAGCTGCAGCTGCCTGACACCCTAGACATGTCGCATCCTGGACAATGCATTTTGACGGCTCCAAACGCTGAAGCGGGGCAGGAGTCATCTTGACCTCCCGCAAGGTGACAAGATGAAGCACGTCCTTGGATGAAATTGAGCCTCCAACAACGAGGCGAATCTGAAGCCCTCATCCATGGCATGAAGATGGCAAAATATGTGGCGCAGCGCTGGTCATCTGTGACTCCAACCTTGTCGCATACAGACGATGAATGAGTCGGCCTGCGCCGAAAAACATGATCACATCGCGCTATACAACGCACTCGAAGGAGAATTCGACGGTGCGAACTCGGCACGTTGGAAGAGAGAGCAACGAGAGGCCGATAGACTCGCCAACATCGGCTCCACTTGTGCAAAGGTACCACCGGTGTGTTCCTCGAGCAGTCTGCGTGCCATCAATTAAGCGGAAATTCCCCAAGGATCACCGTAGAAGCGAACACTCGGGGCTACGCTACCGAAGGTCATGAAGGACCGAAAAGTTGGATACCGAAGTTGCCATGGTCAACTGATGCAGGTCATGGCGATCGAAGAAACTTGGACACGTCCATACCTCCGGTTCACGATAAGCGGAATTGCCGACAACCCGACGGATGCCCGGCGCGTATCTCGTCGGTCAAAAGCCTTCACCATCATCAACGGCGAGTCTGAAACGCAGCATTACGGCGTACTACAACGGTGCGTCACCATCAACGACGGCAAGGCCATACTCCAAGATATCCACGAGGGCATCTGCAGCCACCACGCGGTAGCTCCTCGTCGCCAAAGCTCTACGGCAGGATTCTCTTGACGGCCATGAGCGACGCGAAAGACATCGTCCGAAGATGCAACGGGTGCCAACGATTCGCCGACAAACCGCACACACCTGGGTCCGAACTTCGACCCATACCCATAGCCCGGCCTTTTGCCCAATGGGGCCTTGACATGATCGGCAAACTGGCAAAATCCTCGAAGGGAGGACACGTCTTCCTCCTGGTCGCAGTCGACAAATTCACCAAGTGGATCGAAGCCATGCCAGTCACCAACCAGAAGGGCAAAACCGTCGTCAAGTTCTTCGAATCCATTGTCTACAGGTTTGGCGTACCGCACAGCATCATCACCGACAACGGATCGAACTTCATCTCCGAAGAATTCCAGGACTTCTGCGAAGGCCTCGGGATCAATATCACGTATGCCTCAGTGGCACACCCGCAAACAAACGGGCAAGTGGAAAAGGCCAACGGCCTAATCGGCGCCGGCATCAAGAAGCGCCTCATGAGCTCACTCGAGCACAAAGCTAGAAACTGGATGAAAGAGCTACCGTCTGTCCTGTGGAGCTTACGGACTACGCCAAACAGCTCCACCGGCTACACACGGTTCTTCATGGTGCACGGAGCCGAGGCCGTGCTACCAGCCGAAGTACGCCACCAGGCCGTGCTACCAGTCGAAGTATTAGGTTATTACCTCATGGTAAATAACCTATAATCACATTATTATGAAAATGGTGTTTTCTATCCTTTTTCAAATGCAAGTGATGACAACACTGGATTTGTAAAATAATTTACAGAAAATAACCAAAGGACATGAGCAAGTGTGAACTTGCCTTTTGTGATTGCAAGTTTATGCACTCACGGTCTTCAAGACAATATAAGATCCAATATCTCAAATCGGCATCATTGGTCCGGTAAGGACTAATGTTTAAAGAAGCAATATGCTCTTATGCATAAGTAATGTAATGCAAATTGATAAACTCGAATCCCGGGGATAACGTTGTTTTGAATACTGGAAAGGGTTTCTTTGAAATGTGTTTCCCTTTTAGATTAAGTTTAACACATGTGCTTCTTATCAAGGCTTGTGAGTGTGTGTGAAGCAACATGTAAACATAATGGCATACAACAATAAGATATACTAATGAGATGTGATACTCAAGGACTGCTTAAATGAGAATTATCTTAACTTTAAGTTTTATTTTTTTAAGTAATGTCACTTATAAGGAATTTAAGTGTTATCAAACCTAAGTATACAAATAAAGTATATAGTAATATGATTACGATTAATTGTCATTTGTTGACTTAAGTGGCAAAACGAATAACTTTTGAAGAAAAGATATCTTTATTAAGGTTTAAACAATCCTGATAGTTTTTAGAATAGGATTAATAAAATGTGATTGATGTTGTTTATGCTTGCTTGAATGGTTTGGACTTGAGATGCTTTAACTTAATTACAACAGACCAAAGTTAACTATAAAATATATAATAAGGTCTTTAGCATTACACTTAAAGTTTTGTAGACTAAAGTTAACTTTAAAAAAATAGATGGTTTGAAAGTGTAATGCTTAAGATATTATATTTGCTCATCTTATAATATTACCTTAAAGTTATTTAAGAATGACATTACTTCTATTTGAGTAGTGGTTTCCTAACATTATAATGGAATAGAAGCATTTATGCTTTTATAAATGAGTGGTTATAGTTTATAAATAAGGAAATAATATTACTTAAATACTTAAGGATTCACTATAGTGTTTTGATTTGTTTAAACTTGGGTTTGAAGTAAGTAAAAAGGTTTTATTTAATTTCATGTTATTCTTGAAGAACTTATACTTAATAAAGATCTTTTTAGAAAATAAACTACACCTCTAGTTGAAGGATAATTCAATAAGATTGTATTTAAAATGTGTTGGACCAATTTGACTTTATATTATAAATATTTAGGACTAGTATTACTTATTAGACCTAAATTGGCAATTTTAGGAATATTAACAAATTTATTTAACATTATATGAATTATTAACTAAAGAAATAGGTTTAAATTCAAGTTATAAAAGTGTTTAACTTTTTATTTAACTCAAAAGTGGAATATTATATTTTTAACATATAGGTATTATTTTTGTGATCATTTTGGTATATTACACTTATTTTTGTGATTTAAAAATAATAAGATATGATTTTTATAATACTTATTACTTTATAAAGACTTAATACATAACAATTATTTAATTAAGTGGAATAATAATGCATGACTATAGTTTTAAATTAAAATTATTATTTTTCTAAGATTTTTTGTATTTTATTTATATTTTTAACATTTACCATAATTAAAATATGAATTATCAAAGTTTTATTACTTATAAAACCTTTATTAAATAATGTTTATTTAAATAATTAACATAATAATATTTGATAATAGTTTAATGTTATGGATTTTATTTTTCTGAAAATTTTCATATATTAAACATATTTTTCTGAATTATAAAACAAAAGTTTAAATTTTTAAGATTGAATCATTTTCTAATTAAATTTAAAATTATATTACAAACAGGGAAATACTTTTCTTACCTAGACTAGATCTACCCTAAGTCACAGACAGGTGAGGCTCAGGGACACGTTGGTGTGCCACGCTGGCGTGGACCAGTCAACAGGATGGACCAGGTCAAGATGACGCAAGCACGACCTAATCATGACGTCACACAGACTGCTACTCTTAGATCGAAATTCGATCGATCGATTGGGAGGATGTTTGCACGCGGGAAGGGTTTCATTGGACGCGAGCGAGCACACTGAGTTCAATAGTGGCGGCGCCGCTCAGTTTTGGTCACCGGAGCTACTCCGGCGACCAGTAACTATGGTGGCCGACGACAGTGTTCGACCAAAACCTAAACTAGGAAGCAAACGATAAAAAAGGAAAGCACTATCATGCTTAGAGAATTACCAGGAAGCTCGTGGAGTAATTTGCGAGACGGGAGGTGGTCGCAATCGACAAGAACCACGGTGGCCGGACTTCGGGAAGATGACCTCGTGGCATTGATTCCCGTCGCCTCGCCTCGATTCCTTTGACTAGGAGGCTCAGAAGGACAAGGCGATGCTCACAGTATGCTTATTCTGCCACGGGGAAGGCTAGAACGCCGAGACTCGACGACAATCCGAGGCTATGGTTTCGATCTCGGACCTGATTAGAATAGGAAGAAGAGATTGGGGATATGGACGAGGGGAGACGAGTGTGGCGGTCTTATCTCCATCTTCGGAATACGACAGACGCTAATGGGCATCACGGCGTGCGGCCGCCGGCGGACGGCATCAGCCAGCCCCACGCAGCTGCTTCACTACTGCGAGGGAGACGACGACGTGCAGTTTTGCCGATAACCCCTGGAAGTTTTTAGGGATCCATCTGTAGTCCCTTGGCGATCCCACCGGTCAGCCAGAGAGGAGGGCAGGCTGGGCTGGTTTTGGGCTGTGCTTGGGCCGTTGTTGGATTGCTGTGGTTACTTGCGGGCGACGGATAAGAGAGAGGGGTAATGGGCCGTGGGCCAGATTTGACTGATACTTCTTTTCCTTATCTTTTCTGTTCTCTGTTTTTTAATAATTTGTTTTCAATTCAAATTTCTTCAAGGTTTTAAATACCATAATTGTTGTATAATATTTTAAATATTCCAAAGATAACTATACTGATTGATTACTCTAATCACGTTGATATTTTTCAATGCTCATAATTATATCAAAGATTTTTATTGAATGAAATAAATAAGAATTACGGTTTTAGGGTTTGTTTCTAGATTTGTATTTTAATATTTGATTTGAACTTTTCTTTAAGGAATTTATTTGCTAAATACTTACAGCAACAATAAAGTTATTATAAATCAATTTTTGAACTTTTATTATATAGAGTTTTATTTCTTTATTCTGTTGATATAGATCCTTCTAATATTTGGTACATGAAGTTTGGAGTAATTAATATGGTTAATATTATTCTCATAAATTTAAGAAATAGCAATATATATATATTTTATTATATCTAACATAGAAGTTAGGGTTTGAATTGCAAATACTTACCCTAGGGTTTAGGGTTCTTAATATACTTATATTCTTAAGTTGATGTGAAGAAAGATTAATGGCCAAGACAGAATGTTTTTATGTTTGTGATCTTGAACGATATCACCATTTAAATTAAAATAGTGGGATTGTTTTCTAGGCTAACTTATGAGATAGAATTGATAAAGATAGTTCTTAAGCACCTAGGATAATGATGGTTGAGAATGTCCAAGGTGTGCTGAAGTGATGTGATGTAGGAAATTATTCCTATCAACCATTGTGGAAAAAAGATGATTGATCCAACAGATGGGATGGATGTTAAGCTTGATTATAGATTTAGGGTTTAGTGTTTACCAAGAATTCCTATCTTCCATACTTCATAATTATGGACTTCTAATTAAGGAATTGCTTTCCTAGATATTCTACTTCTTCATATCCATCATCATGTGCTAACATGATGAGCTTTGCTTTACAGAATCTTCTTATACACCCTTTATTCTTCTAAATCCATTTATAAATGCAATGAGCTTAACACTAAAGCTTTCATAATCTTCTCATATCTATACTTGGTTATATCAAACTATTCTACTACTAATAATATCCAATCCAACAAGTGGTTACTTATAACTCCAGTCATACTCTTCCTTAAACATCCATATCCAACATTACTCTAATAAATTTATATATATATATATATGTATCAAATCCTACTTCACCTCAAATGTTTAATATTTCCCAAGAGGAAACTGCTACTTTTATAATCTAATGTTGCTCTAACATCATCATAATCATACTATCTTATATTTACTTCACTCTTGTATCTTATACTCCAACCTCACATTATATTAATATGGCCTGTCATGGCTAACCTAGAATAACATTGCTATACTAGGGTTCAATCATGTTCTATTCACCAATGTCACTTATACATGATCTAAGCATTCAATCTTGGTGAGTAAAGCATGATCATTATAATCCTTTGATCATATATGGCTTAGGTTTCCAGTTGGCTAATCAAGGCTTCCATCCATACAACATTACAATTGTAGTACAATTATCTTTTGTTTAGCTCTATTGGATTAAGAGATATAATTCATTGACTATACCTACTTGATCCAATAGGACTACTCCTGGTAACTATCTTCAGAATTCATCCTTGTAATCCTCTTTTGTTACCACATATATCTTTATTTCAAATAACTCTTATATCTATTCAGGAGTGAGTTAACTCCATCAATGATCCTATTGATTTAATTCTCTTCCAACACTTCCGCCCTATAGATGATATTTAAATCTAGCATTACTATTTACCTCTTCTTACTTCTTTCTCTAAAGGACTGAAGTGAATGCTATAATAAGGACAAGAGTTAATAGATCAAGAATTGATAGATTAAGAATTTGTGGATCAATGGTTGATTACTCAACATTGATGAGCAATAAATACTAGAATAGGATTCAATAGGAATGGTAAATATTGATATGAATAGAAAGATACATGGTGAATGATCTTGACTTGATTTATTTCCTACTCAAACTCACTAAAGAGTTAAGGTTAGGTATTATCATGATACTCATGGTATAAGTAGATGAGATTAAAATAGATCAAGATTTAGTTGTTACACTCATATTACTTAAGTTATGTTTATAACTTAGTATTCATGAGTTGTGTAATGAATACTAGGGTATGATTACTTAAGGATTAAATATAGATCATTAAGTAATGTATTAGGGTTAACTTTTATTATATTTGATCTACCCTTAGATCAAATCTCCCTTACCCAAAATAAGGTTTTAGCAAAGGTCATATTGAAACTTATCGTAGTCAACTTGATGATCTACTTCAATTTCATCAAGTTAAGAGAAGCTTCAATCACTTTGACAAGTTTTTTATTTACAAGCGCGAAAATTATTCAGATTTTCTATGCATGAATGCAATGCACACATCTGTGTTCAGCTTATTTCTAAGCTCTAATGCTAGGATGTTACAATCCTCTACATCTCACATTTATATTTTTGTATTTCCCAAACCCTATTGTGGATTTTTGCAAGTATTCATCTATTCATATGTATTCCATCCATACTATTATGATGGTGTTGATTGCCTCCATGTGTGAGTAGTTTTCCTTGTTCTTGGGGAGATGGAGAAACCCTATCATTATTATGAGTTAAAATAAAAATGATCTATAACCTTGTTTATGAGTATGTATATATTAGTTCACTCTCCTGATGTTATGTGAATGTCGACCACATAATATTTTCCTTCAGGACAAGACAGGGAACAACCGTTGGACATGTTGTGCTGGTGTTGAAGGTGTTAAGTGACATATCACACCAGATCATCATTCATGCGGCCAAGGCGGATAAGAGGGGACTGAAAAATCTATGTCCATGACCATGGGGTTAACCCTTAATTGCTGGGGATCAAGGTGCCTAGCCTATGATCACATGTGGTTATGAGGGGTGAGATATCAGATGCTTGGTCTGTAATAACCTAATTTGGAGCTTCTCTCTTACATACACATAAAGAAATACATAGATTTATCCTAATCATGAATAACACAATTGATAGTGGTGGATTCTACACTCCATAAAAATGCTTTAGCCCCATTGTAGTTTCATACTATTTATATCATGAACCTAACTCTCTATTTACTTGTATTAGATTAATATTGTTTTTTTCACACACACACGCACAAACATTCTCGAACAACCTTGCTTGATATCAAAGACAACTCCCAACCACTTTTTGGTGAATAATAACGAGGGGTATTAACACCTCAACCAATATCTCTATGTGCTTCAATACTCTTATTTTAAAACTAGCTAATACGAACTATGCCCTTAAATTTATCAAGCTATTTTCTGGTATCGTTTCCTAAGAGCTAAGTGCCTTTGGTATTTATTATGAGTTATTAATTTATTATAGAAATTCTGATTTTGCCGTATGAGACGGTACTAGTAACGACCACTGGTACGTTCGTATGCGCCCGTACCATGCGCCCGTATCGTACCCTTGAGCAAACCCTCAGATTTCAAGCAGAGGTACCGTATAAATATCGACCAGCAGTACGGGCGCGCACGATCGTACCGCACGCCCGTACCGAGTGCATCGCTAGAAAGGAGTTATCACCCCAAGGTATGTCACCCGGTACGGGCGGGCTTCGGTCATACCGCCCGCCCGTACCACGTACGCAGCCGTCATAAACAGCCTGAGGAGGTAACCTAAAAATCCCAAAAATAAATATTTCTCTGTGTTCTTCCTCCAAACTCTAAACCACCTCCATTGGATCTTTGAATTTACTCAACCTTTCTTCAATTCCTCGCACTCAATCAATCTAAGGTATGATTCTTCTTCGACCTTCAACTTATTTGTACTAAAGCTTCACTGAATCTTTCATAATTGTCAATCTATTTTCGGATGCCATTGACGACCGCACTTTGTCGAATGTAAGACCTCACTCCCTATGGGAGTAGCCCTGAGTCCATAGTCGAATTGTAGATTCGAGGAAGGAGTCGAGGTACATGACCTTAGAATTTGTCGTTGTTGGGCTAACACTAGACCCGAAAGAAATTTGGGTGCGCAACCAGCGCTCCTATTAGGAGTAGCCTCAGAATGTTTGGTTGAGGCATGGACTCGAGCAAAAACTTAGTAATTCGAATAAAAGAGCCATTTCTTGCTTCAACTTCTGATGTAGGTGTGCACGCCCATAACGTTAGTGATGACGATAGGTGAGCTCATATGCCAATGAGAGTAGTGTTGATGGGACAAGATGGTAATGGGCCCCAAAGTCTGGCTGAGATTTGAGGTATTTTAACTACGTCTCCTCAATTTCTGATGCGTGCCATGCGTAGCGTACTGTGAATCAATGGCTTGCGTTCATCGTCTTCTGCCTATTAATACGCCGGGGCAGAGGTAATTTTTCCCTTCTTCTTCGCGTCTCCTTTACTTCTGTCATATCCCAAAATTCTCCTAATTTTGGAATATGAAATAAATAAAATAAGTTTGATTGATTGTTTGACTTTGTTGAACATTATCAAAGAAAAGAAACTTTTCAAATTGAAAACCCTCTCAACCTTGATTTCAAAACCTTATATTCTTTTTATGACCTAAGTAGCTGTATAGGAAAAAGGGGCGTGGTTTGATTCTGAATTGTAGAGTTGGTGTACAAGATTTTAAAAATTCAAAACCATGTTGCATGCATAAGGTCATTGCATTAAACCCCAAGGAGATAATTTTATTATCCAAAAAGAATACCCTAAAAACCTTAAATGGTATTTCCCCATTCTAAGTACAACCCTTAAGCTATGACATTGTCCATAGTAACAATTAAACAATAGAATTTATATATGGTGTATATTTACAGATATCACTTTTAGAAAACCATAGAAATTAGTTTGGTGGAATATTTTAAATGGACTATAAACATGATAATGAGTATACTAAATTGTTAAGTTTGATTTTACGAATTTTTAGAAATTTAAATGGTTCACTTTGGGTCCCAAATAAAAAACTATAAAGGAAAACAGGAAAAAAGAAAATAGAAAAAATATACTAACCCTAACCGGACCATCCCGGCCCAGCCAACCAAACCATAGCTTCCCGCCGTGCCTAGCTACCTCCCACGCGCGAAGAGCACCCGCAAGCTGCGGCCCACAGCAGCACCAGCGCGCCCTCCCCGTTCTTTCCTCCCCGCTGCCGCTGACTGCCCTGTCCCACTTGTCATCATCCTCATCGCACGAGGAGACCTGGCCACTCACGCGTGTTCAATCCCGAACGGGAAATACCGATTCCTATGCCGATTCGTTTCCCCTATCCAAGATATCTTCCCCATATAAATCCACAAACCCCCGAATCCTTTTGCTTTCGAAACCTAGCCTATTCTACTCGTAGATGAGATCTCGATTACGCCAGATTTTGTGCCGCCATTATTATCGAGCTTCGGAAGCCATCGTCACATCGATTCTGTTTCCCCTTCTCTGTCTTTTTCTTTTAAACTTATTCCACTGGCTCGCCCACATCTCCTTACCCATTTTTCACCATCCCCAGATCATCGACGCTCTGGGAATTCGTCGTTGAAGTACCAAATCGCCGCCACCATTGTTGTGGCCGTGAGCTCGAGGTAGAGCTTAATTTTGTCACCCCGACCACCTTCTTCCTTTGATATCGTTCCCCCACCGTAACAGCATCGTCTCACCTCACCTTCCTCTCCTACAGAGCCTCAGCACGACCACTCGACGCCACATGAGCACCGTAGTAGCCTGAGCGCGTCCAGCCGAACCTCGCCGCCGCGCCAGGAAGGGAGGGTTGTGGAAGGAGATGCCATCTAGACTGCCATCTCCCCCCGCATCTTGTCGACGTACTTGCCCCACTGCAGAACCTCGGGAAGGCAGATGAGGACCACCCCCCGAGCCGACCACCGCTGTCCGTCGTCATCGCAGTGAAGTCACTCCGATGAGAAAAATGCTTTGGAGGAAGGTTTGCTTCCCAGTCATTAGATCGTGATCCTACGGTGGAAAACATGTAATTTTAGTGAAGAGGTACCCGGAATATTCCCTGTAATTCCAGAAATTGAATAAAAAGTTAAAAAATGTATTTACCTTGCAAAATTCATAGAATAACATCCAACCGTAGACAGGAAGTCACCGTCTTGGTCTTTCTACTCTAAGAGCATGTGGTATAGTTTCTAAAAATAATGGTATATACTTCCTTGATATACCTAGAGTGGGTCACTTGATCCTGGCCCCTTTACCTAATGGTCTATTCTCTATCGAGGATGGACGTTTGCCTTTTGACGCGCAGGTTGAGGAAGATTTACCCCATCAAGAAATACCCATGGGAGGAGGAGGAGAAGATGAATAAGTAGAACAAGGGGGACCCAAATAAGATGTGCATCCACCAAACTACTACACCATCTATGAAGATATCTATGCGCTCGAATGGAATATTCAAAACATGAACAACCTCTCCATCAACCTTTGAGATGCTACTACAAACCTCGCCACCCAGTTCCATGATTGGAGCAGTCAATGGAACATGGGAGACTATCCATTGCCACCACAATGAATAACAAAAGGGCTTGCAAAAGCCTGAGCTTGGGGATGTGTTCCCCCAGCAAATTTATTTGTGTAATAATGAGGTTGCACTCTAGCTCCTTGGGAGCTTTGAAACACTCGTATTGGCTTGCTCCAACACTTTGCTTTTTTTTCTTTTTATTTTTAGTTTACTTTTGTTTTTCATTTATTTTTATATTCTTAGTCCCTTGCTTGGTCGCAAGTTCTTTTATATTCTTTAATCCCTATCCTCAAAAATACAAAAAGATTTTTCCGTTCTTCCTTTTTTCGTAAATGTGGATTCGCACTTTGCCTCTTTGCTTTAATATTATTATGAGAGTAATCGTGTTTGAGTTTTGAAGGAACACATTCCTATAAGGAAGAGAATCATGAAGTCACTTATGAGAGGTATGTCTTATGTCTCCCACTTTTGAAGTTTGAGTTGTTTATCCTAGTTAGTTGATTTGCTAAGATGTCATGCTAGTGGGAATAATTTAATATGGTAAGAGTAGAGCTTTTTATTAGTATGATGATTAGTTGTTGAAGCCTTTGCTCTAGTTATTTTAGCTAACCGAGTCTTGCCTTGGAAATAATATTGCCAAACAAGTACAATAAGAAAAACTCTGAAATTTACGAATTGTTTGATGAATGATTATCTTTAGAGTATACTCTTGAAGATACTTAACCCCATAGATATTTTGATAGTATTGCTGGCACTCATGAAAGGAGTTGTTTGATTGAAATAAAGTCTAGTGGTAATTGTGATGCATGCCAAAGGTAACCTTGTGGATCAAACCGCGGTACTGGCATATGAAAAAAATAAAAAGTTCTATGTTTCTAGTGCACACCTTTGGGATGCCAACAACTACGCTAGCTTTTGAATGATCTATGGTATAACCCCAGATTTTTTCTACGAGTTGATGACATGAGCGGCATACGTGTTAATATATGGGCAAAAGTATTAGTACTCTCAAAGGTTATGCAAGCACTTGTGAAAGAAACATACAATGATCCTTGAAAGAAATAATATAAAGAGAAGAGATATGTATGAAGTTTAAACGCTGAATTCCTTACAGTTCTTTTGTTTCTTCTTGCTCGAGGGAGATCAAGGTTTGAACTTTGGGGAAGTTGATGGCTCCAAAAATAGCCATCTTCCACCGCATTTAAACATTGTTTTTGTTCAATCAATTGACAAGAAACTCTTAATCCTTGCCACTAATGACTAATAATTGCAAAGATATGCAAAACCTTGCTTTGAATTGTGTTGTGTAGGCAGTCATGCTTTTTAATGCGAAATCAGGAGTCATAATGAAGGTTTTTGAGGAGTTCCACACAACCAAGTAATTGGGGAGTCATTCCCAGGCGTCAGCAAGATTAACGACAACTGGTACAGACATGACCAGCTCGTACCGTCCGCCCATACCAGTTAGCGATCGCTTCGTATCTTCAAACCCTACAAATTTCACGAAGACGCCTATATATTTTGAGGCTCCAGCCTCCAACCAGAGGGCCGATATTCTCATATTACATAACAACACCACCAAAGTAGACCCACATCATTATTCATCCATTGTTCATCACTTCCATCATCCATCCCCTCCATTAGCCATAGCCATTGCTTTGTACTTTAGATCTCCTTATGATTCGGCGACCATTGTAAGAGTATTTGATTTCAATCCAAGTATTTTGCACAATGTTTTATATCCTAGATCTATTTGTTATGGGGAGAAAACTAGCAGCAATTGTGTGCATCTAATTCATGGGAGTATTGTGTTTTGATTGCAATAGAGATTTGTATCTTTTGTTTCTTTGTCTCCTGTCTCTATCTATGGACTTGTAGGTACCCAAGATGCCATAGATTGATAAAGGCTTGAGGTGAGATACTTGGCTAGCGGCGATCTCATAGGAACCCAATTGACAGAAAGGGTAGTACGATCTTTGTTTAGCAACCCATTCAGGATCATAAAAACATCACCACTTAATGCTTTGATCTATGTTTTACACATAATAATCGTTTGTATCCCATTGCTTTGTGGTGCGCTCGGTTGGATTAAAAGACTATTTATATGCCCGCTACATCATGGGGGCTATATTATATTAGGATGTGTTGCCCACAAGAGATTATACCTATTCAACCATTACACATGACTATGCTTATTATTATCTTTTATCCCATATGATGTGCAGATGCAGGTGGATCTTCAACCCTGGCCTATCTCCATCCATCGATTCAACCCATTAGAAAAGTAAACTAGATTGGTCTAGTAAACTAAGGTAAAACAAAGAAACAAAGTCATGTAGACGTGTCCTTTTTATTTCCTTTTAGCATTTCTTTCCAAGGTTCAATTAAACCTAGGTCTTCTAGGGAAAAAAAGTATTATACTACATCCGTGAATCCTGATTGAAGGTATCACATACACACATTATTATTACAATACCAAAAGATAGGCACCTCCAAGTTGTTCGAACTTACAAACCATATACAACTTATTTAATATCTTTCAGTGGAAGAACGAAAGATCCAAACTTCATAACATAACACGAGCTCAACAACTTACTGTATAAATTTTATGCTACTTGGCCCAACTTAAGTACTAAATACTAATATGGCAACTACTCTAACTCGTTGCCTTCAGTTCCATAGTGGATACCGTATTCCACTCCTTCGATACCTCTAGACAGGTCTGGCTCCTCGTAGAAGACGTCGTCCTGACCCTCTATAGCGTACATTGGAGTATCTTCTGGCTCCTCGGAGTCTAAGCATGGGATCAAAGTAAAGAGTGAGTAACATCGTTACCTAGCAAGTTCATTATATGCAAGGTGGGAAGTTTGATGCACTAAATACCACCTCAGACTATAAGTATTTGGCACTATGCAGTTTTCGTGAACATTTACTCAAAGGTTGATTTTAATATGAAAAACTATGCCCATCAGCCTTCACAGGTTGATCAGAACTTCATGGAGTTCCTTTCCTGCCGCGTTTGTAGCTCCTTCCCAGAATAGGGAGTAACATGTCACAATTCTTACACTCTATAGATGTGAGTTGCTTTACCCATAAGAGATCAAATACTTGTTGCATAACCAGGCGTACCTTCCCATCAACAATTCCTTGATGTGGGGCCTAGAGATTGATCCAAGCCGGGTTCGCAACATAGAAAACAAAAATTTCTATGATGGGAACTACAAGCGCCAAGATCCATCTATCTAGATACAAGCAACGGGTGGATATACATCCATAGAATACATACCCTCGAAGACCGAAAGCTTTTTCGAGTATGAACTCGTTGGTGATGTAGTTGATATCTTGCCAATCTCAAGATCGTGATGAAGTCCATCTGGTCTAGCCGGTCCAGCAGCATCAAGTCCAGCACCGCAAAGCAGTGGTGCATCCGTGATCGCACACACGTTCGGGCTACCTCGACAACCTTCATGCCCTCGCTCCAGCGAAGCAGCGGAAGCATCAAATCCTTCCATAAAAAGCCACTGGGAACATGTATCTCGCTGATCCGAGACCATGGGGGAATTCGAAAGGGGAAGAGAGATCCTTCGCGAGGAGGTATGATATGAGAGGAGGAGAGGGGACCTTTTATAGGGAGAGGGGAGGCAACCAAAGGGCATGGAGACCAGCCATGGTGGTTGCCCCCACCTCTTCCACATTCATGTGGGTGGGGCTCCCACTCAAAATGAAAGCCTCCACTCACATAAATATGCCTCCACTCAAAAATCCACTCACATCCATTAAATTTCCACCAAATTTAATGCAAGATCTCATTTAAATAAAACTCTTTTATTTATTTATTCGGAATTTTTTAATTATATTAATTAACAAACATTCACATAAAACCCCTTGCTAGTATTCAATTTCACATGCAGAAACAATTTCAGCAATTTCACCCGAAACAATTCTGGTGTCTAGTGAAATAAATTCATGCGCTTTGTAATTATTTCTCTGACATCTTATTTGCTCCAAATGGTTTCGATATCCCGTAAGTGTGTCACCCTACGATTCGCGAATAATGCAGACATGATCGATACCCCTCTCTAATCAATAATCAGCAGCGGGACCTGGAGATCCGTACTGACTTCTGCACATTTAACGATGACATCTGTGATCGTGTGAACCTTACACGCATGTAACTCAATTCCTTTGTCTCGCGATATATTACATGTCCAAGATTCCATCATCGTTATCTCCATACCTAGTTTGATATTGTTACAGACATGTACTCTTTTCTTGTTCCCGTGATATAACATTCTAGTCATCAAATCACTTGCTTCCAAGCTAACTAATGTGATATCACCGAGAGGGCCCAGAGTATATCTATCCATCATTGGGATGGACAAATTTCACTCTTGATCCATGAGCCTCTACATAACACCATCGTAGTACTAAACCCACCTTTATAGTCACCCTGTTACGGTGTGATGTTTGATGTTATCAAGATACTCTTCTGGTGTTAGTGATTGACATAATATCATGGTCTAAGGATTAGGATTACTTCGTATGATGTTATAGCAATATAAACACAATGACCTTGATCATAATGCTATACTTCGGATGAGTGTTCATCACATCATTCCACAATGTTGTGACCTTGTTATTAACAACATCCAATGTCCATGACCAGGAAACCTTTGATCATCTTGTTAATGAACGAGCTAGTTTATAAGAGAGGCATAACTAGGAACCATCTATTTGTTTATCAAACACACATGTATTAATGTTTCCGTATTAATGCAATTATAGCATGCACTATAAACATTTATCATAAACAAGGAATAAGATAATAACCACTTTATTATTGCCTCTCGAGCATATTCCCTTCACACTTCCCTTCTTCGTGACCCTGCATGCCCATTGGATTACACGTCAGGCCTAGGGCAAAACTTGTTTCCAATGGCAGCCTAAGGCATACAACTCTCCTAGATACCAGATGTCATGGGACGTTGAGGGGTCCCACACATATGCTGCCAACCCTTACTATGGAGTTACAACCATGACCTGGTCATCCGTTGACATGCGAAAGAAAGAAGATTCAATTAACTTTGCCGTCACATTCCATATCTCATGGTTAACACGTATTATTTGGCGCTAGAATCACTGATATCATGGGTTATTAATTCCTATCTGGAACTGCAACTAGAATCATAGATCCCATTTCTATTTTTAATATTTACCATCACTTAGGATGATAATAACAATTTATTTTCTTGAGAAAATATTTTTTCTGTCTCCTTATTAGAACATAGGTGATAACACACAAGTTGCAAATAGTTTTGTAAAGCACGTCAAAGGACATGAGCAAGTGATGAACTTGCCTTGTGACTGCAAGGTAGTGAAGTCGGATGCTTCCACTCGATCTTGAGCTTTTGTTTCTACAAAGCACCATTATTGCCCGGTAAGAAAAATATTTAAAGAAGCAATAATGAACATGGATAGTAATGTAAAGAACTATTTTTGGGTTATTCTTATTTGCGTGTTTTACCCACATGACTGCAATATAGTAATGCCATTATTCTATCTCATACTTCTCCTCTCTAGCGACCATGCGTCACCGCCGCACTTGACGCTCGATTCCGACTGGCCTCAGCCTCTCCGGCCGCCGCTGTGGTGCGTGAAGACTCAATCGACAACGCCGCATCAACTGGTCCTTCTCAATTCGTTGTACGTATATTTCATCGCTCGCTCCATTACCTCACTAGGTCTAGGGTTTCGCCCTTTCTTCTTGGTGGTGTACTCCGGTGACCCTATGACGTCGCTCTAGTTCTCTAGTGGTGCAGTAGTGCTTGTATGTGCTACCTCCATTCACCTATGGCTATCGAGGCTATGGCATGGCGCGGGTCGTGGCGCCCTAGGTTCTACATGTGTTGTCGTGCTCCTATCTCCAACGCCCACTTCTACTTCCTCTTCTATACTTAGCGAGGACTACGGGTAAGTTGTTTCACTTACTCACTTCTCTCTTCCTCTCTCTCGATTCCTCACTGCTTCTATATGTAACCCTAATTAGAGTTTGTGCCCTGCTTTAGGGTTCATATTGCTTGCTAAATTATCTGTTAATGGTGTCTAGCTGAAATTGATCTAGAGAATTCCCTATGGTGTTATCTATGTATTGGTATCTGATTTTTTTAGTGGCTGATGTTACTCAGTATTGTTACTGGCCATGCTAGTGTTGATTTGTTAGCTCTCATATTTTGATTAGCCTATGATTACTGCTATACTATGGTGGATTCATTCCTGTAATTAGACTCTGGGATGTTCTGGTAATTGTCTATATGTCTAATCTGCTTGTATCTGTCCTAGAAACGATGAAAATAACATGCTATTTGATAAAGTATAAGATATGATTGGTATCTAGTATAAGCTACTGGCTTTGATGCTTAGTTGATGTCGCAATAATGTCATACATATAATATTATGATTCCTAGCTTGCTTAGTTAGGAAAATGATTAGTGGTTGCTACTTTGGAATCAAACCTTGCTCTATTGGACTGATAATATGCTATGGAAATAAATTTAGTGATGGTTAAATCTTTACTAAAATGATGTTGGTGATCAAATATAGCTATATTATGAGAGATAGTTAATTACTTATGATTCCTAGTAATTTAGGAAGATGATTCTTGATGTTATTTATATAGGATCATGCTTGATCTTTGGGTTGGATGCCTCTGTGATGCCTCCTATTGGATGGTACATAGTGGTAACCCCCACCAGATCTTGTCGTTTACTTGTTAATCTGTTGGATTTAAATCCATGATGCAAGGATTGAGATTTAAAATGAGGATGGTTAAAGATTGGTCACTTTTATTGATTATTTTCCTCGAATGAGTATACACCATAGTTGGGTATAGATTTGAGGATTTTGTTTTAAATGAAAAAATCATTCTCGTACAAGTGATAAGAACAGATACATAGCATGATTTGTTTGCGACTCACCAACCTGATGATGGTGTTGTTGTGATGTCCGATGTATTATTGTGTCAGTGTTTATCTTGCTGATCTACTTCCTGGGATAGATGTGTTCTTCTCCTCCTTGATCTCATCCTGGCTTGCCCTTTCCCAACACCTGATCCATCCTCTCCTCAAGTGACCATCTTGGTTGATGATCTAGTGGTTTTATGTGGTGTGCTATTGGTTTAATCTATGGATACTAGTGCTGGAATTCTCGGGCACCCTTGATGTTCTATGCTGATCTTTGTTCGTGTGGTACATGCTTCAAAGAGAGAGAGAGAGAGAGAGAGAGAGCTTTCTCTACTGCGACTGGAAACTTATCCCTTGTGTTGGGGTCCTGTGCAGAA
This sequence comes from Avena longiglumis, assembly GCA_030063025.1. Taxonomy (NCBI): domain Eukaryota; kingdom Viridiplantae; phylum Streptophyta; class Magnoliopsida; order Poales; family Poaceae; genus Avena; species Avena longiglumis. The sequence continues at coordinate 467,866,180 of CP125976.1, forward strand.
AATAAAAGTATTTACTACGCGGCAAACCTCGAAATCCCAAGATCTATCTACTAGTAATGCAGTAACGGGGGAGAGAGACGATATTCATACCTTTGAGGACCGGACACGGTTAATGTACCGCGAGGAATGTGGATGATGAAGACGCCCCAATGCTGACCTCGAGGTCACGATGTCCTTGCGGCTCCACGAAAAATCCTAGTACTGAAAGCACGGTACCACTAGACAGAGTCATACACGTACGATGCTTGACGATGACCCCCCCCCCATTTCCCCGATCCAGAAGAGATTGCGGAAGTAGATCTCCCGGCTCTGAATCCTGCAGAGCGACGGTGCTCCGTGGTGAAGAATTCCTCGCTCGCACAGCCCAGACAAGGGGGTCACGGTCGCAAGAGAGAGAGGTAACACATGCCTTTTATTGATTTCTAGGTGGAAATTGGTGTACTTTAATTGTCCCATGGGAATCTATTTATATAGGCGGACGAAGGGGTTCCCTCCACCTTTAGGTCCCAATGTGGGACTAATAAAACAAATAAAAAGGGAGGCAGAATAGCCATCGGTCGGGTGTGCCAATTCCCACCCGCACGCGGCCTGGCAGGTGGAGGCGGTGGGGCGCTGGGCCCCGACAGGGCTTCCCACGCGGTAGCCCGCGGCGACAGCAGCCAACACCTAGCCCAGGTGGGCCAAAAAGGTGCACCAAATCCTCCGAGGAGAACTCAAATCGATGCACCAAATACAAATGGCAAGAACACCACAAAGGTGCTCAAATCCCTCACTCTCAAGTTCCAAAAAATATACTAAAGCTATTGGGGGAACAAGAGAGGAGGAAACAAAGAGAGACACAAAATCCCCCAAAATCTAGATCCCCAAAGATGCACTCACAAAGAGATGAATCGGTTAGGTCAAAACGTGGATCTAGATCTCCTCTCTCTTCCACTCAAATATGGGCAAGAATCATCAGAGGGAAAAGATTAGGCAAGCTTCAAGATCTAGGGCAAGTGTGGACAAAGCTTAGCCTTATAGAAGAGGAATAAGCTTACTAAACTAAAACCGGACAAAGACTTAAATAGGAGACCTAGAAAATCTGACCGTTGGGGCTGATTTTTGGAATGGTCCGGTAGTACCATTTTCAATCGGTACTACCGGTCCTGGGAGAGAGAGACAGTGGGAAATTGAGGCCAGCATGGGGCAGTGCGGGGCCAGCCAGCAGCTAAGCAGCAGAGCAGCAGCTGTCGTACAATGCGCATGCATGCCAGAAGAGAAGCAGCAGCGCGAGGCGCACGCGCGAGGGGCCAGCGGAGGCTGCACGTGGGGCTATGCGGGGCCAGCAGGCAGGCGAGCGGCAGCAGCGAGCGCTGGGCGCAGGTAGGCGCCCATGCGGTCACGCAACGGCAGCAGTGGCGAGCGTATGGCAGCCTGAAGGAAGGCGATGAGCCGGAGGATGGGCGGCGTGGGCGGTGTGGGGAGTGGGCGGCCAGGCTCTGCGTCTTTGTGGGCGGCAAGTCGGGGATGGGCTGGTGTACCTGGGCCGGCTGGTAGTACCGGCCCACCCGGGTGGTACTACCGGGCCAGCCCGGTAGTGCCGGACCCAGCAATCGGACAAGGCAGCAGATAGATACACGCTGCCAGATGCGGGTGGTAGTACCGGCCCGCCCGGGCGGTACTACCGCTCGGCCCAGAAAACAGAATTTTCTTTTTCTTTTTTAAATAAGACCAGCAAATATTTAAACGGGTGTAACTTTTGTTTGGTAACTCTGATCGACCTGATTACAATTGCGTTGGAAAAAGAACGACATGGAAAATATTGGTTATCACCTAGTGAGATAGTATGAAGTAGAATAATGTGAGATACCTCACTTGGTGAGAAACCGAAAAGCCGCATAAATCAAAATCACAACAAGATATAAACGGAAGATCCTATTTTGATGAACAAGAACTTGTTATGGAGATTAACACAAGCTCTATATCCTCACATGAATAAGACCAAATAACAACCAAACATGATGATGCAAGTATGCAAAGGTTTGAGCTCTCTCCAAATGATGTGACCGAATTACTCATTCGAGAGCCCCTCTTGATAGTACGGTTATCTATCCTAAACCCGGTCTCCCACACACAACATGAGACCGGCAAAAGGAAAAACCTATCAAGATTATACCTTTTCCTTGAGCATTCGACTTGAGCTCGATGTAGACGAACTTTACCTTCTCAAGATGGAACGCCTTACTTGATTCCTCATCATCGATCCATGATCACCGAGGATGGCAAGCAACAAACATGAGATCTTCTATAGATGGCGTTTTTTGAGCTTGCATAACACATTTTCTTCTCATTTCATCGACCTTGAAGCCAACACATGCTCCAAGTGATGCCAATGGACAATTCCTACAAGTACAACTTAATACACATATTAGTCCATAAAGATTGTCATTAATTACCAAAACCACACATGGGGGCCCACATGTTCTTTCAAATTTTACTTTCTAATCTCAAGTGAAGTTTTAATTTCAGGATTTCTTGTAACTCTAGTTTACCACCACCTTCCTTGTAGTTCATAGGCATGTCTTGTTCTAGTAATGCAATAATCAATTCACATGAATCTTTACACCTTGTGCAAGGGATATTAGTGAATCCTACTATTTTATGAAAAAACATCATTCAAAACTACAATGATCAAATCATTGGATCCTTTTCATTATAACATTAAGAGACGCGTCCTGGAACATTATCCACTTGTGCTTCTCAATCATTCTGGTACATGGTCGCAGACCTCCATCACGCTCTTACTTTTATTTCATTAACTCCATTGTCGAGAAACGCACTTTCTCAAGAATGCACCAACTTTTTATCAATACTAGCTTTGCCTTCTTTGGTTCTTGTTGTGAAATTTTTCTTACAACTTTCCAAGGACTTACTCGTTAATACTTTAGTTTTATCTCATAAATCCAAAAGCTTCCACAAATTCTAGACGGTTTACTTTATTCTAGGTGGGTGTTTGCTATTGACAATAGATGGTTTTTTACTAACGCCACTATGGACTATTTGATTTGTTGCCAGATGTCTTTCCCATATTATGTTGACTAGGGAATTCTACAAATGTTCATCTATTATCAATTAGTTTCTTTAAATCGAATAATTCAAACATAATTGAAAATAACATATGAACATAAATAGAAATCATTCATAAAAGCAGAATAATTGACTTATTACAAACTTGTATGAATAACCGTCTCACGAAATGTAAGACACACTATAAAAGTTTCATATTCCACCGATTACAATAATTATTCAAAAAATTGTAAACTATATGATAAATCTAGAGGGAGAGTGTCATCGGCCATCATCATGCTTTCCATCAACACTCAACGTCACCTCCTCTCTCGCAACCAACTCTTATGCCGAAGGATCTGTTTTCATAAAACAGAATAAGTATCATATACTTTAACACTACAACAAGTGTTTGCAAGATTATAACATTTATAAACTTTGTATATCATATATACCTTCATTGTCGATGAATTCTCTAGCAATGGGATCAACCTTCACACTTCTCAAGCGTGATATGAAGTCATGGAAATTGTAAGTTTCCACTTCACCTCTCTTGATGCACCCCTTGGCATACTCCTGGTAGCTGAGGGGTAGTGTAACACCCTCATAATCGGACCTATGCAAGTCTCAGCGATCCCCGCCAAACCCGCATAGAAATGATTCAAAGGTGCCCACCAGGCACTTTCGTGCGGGTGGAAAATGAAGTAATACCATTACACAATAGTCCACGATGGAACCCACAGAACAGATATATACAACAACGACTCCATGAGTCAAGAATACAATATACAGTACAAAGATCCAAATCACCTTGAAAACGATACAACGTCCGAGTACGGACAAGATGCAAATTGAGCTAAGAGCCCTGAAGAATAACCAATGGCGTCCATAACCCCCTTGAGCCAAGCGGAAGGGTAACCCTACTAACGACGTCGATCTCAAAACCTGCTTAAACAAAAGGGGTGCCGACAAAGGGCAAAGGAAAAAGAGAGCGGTCAGTACTGAGGCCAGTACACGGCGAGACTAGAATTCGGTGGTCCTCGCCTACATAGGTATGATGGACTGAAGCGGTAGCGCAACATGCACTAAACAACCTACAAAGACTCAATACAAGTGGCGGCTATCAGATAGGGATAAGAAAGACATATTTGGATCTAACCTGAACTACCACCAAGCATACCCATCCTGGTTTTTCCTCCTCGAGACCAAACGAGGAAGTCAACCGAGGAACTCACACAGTTGACAGTTTTATTCATTCCTTTATAGTTGCGGCAATTACTAGTCAGATATAGATAGCATGAGTCATCCTGATATGATAAGCAGTGGGCAGTTTTAGTTAACCATTCTGTTGTAGTTGTAGTACTTACTAGTCAGATACATATAGCATGAGGCATCCCAAAACCCAGCAGTTGTTGGTACTTTTATTTAGCCATTCTGTTGTAGTTGCAATACTTACTAGTCAGATATAATGGTAACAGGTGACAACCCAAACAAGCAATTGTTGGCACTTTTATTTAGCCACTCCATTATAGTGAAGCTGATTACTAGTCATTATAAAGTCAAATTTATAGCACTACTTTAGTTATAGTTGTCTATGATCGAGAATCGTGCTCCAAGTCCATAACCGCTGAACGGCTTTGAAAGTTTTACCCTCTGGGGGCACAAATAGCAACACATACGATCAACCTCGAAAAAACCAAATAAAAACCAATGAAGCATCACGACGAAGCAATTGCAAGATTCATATAAATTTGGGGCCATCCCACCAAGCTACCCTTCTGAAGTTGGCGGCTCGAGACGGACCCGGAGGTTTGCGAGAACGGCAGAACGATCGGGAACCCAAAAGTGTGACTAGGCTTGTCGATACCGCATAATCGTGCGCGATCCAAAAAGCAGCGCTCCCACGCATGATAAATAAATAAAGTAAAGCATGGCATAAGTACATGATAGTAATAAAGCCCCAAAATACTTTGTGGCCCCAAGAAATAAATATGACTCAAGCTCTGGCTAGGAGGATTCATGGTCCCACATGCGGATAGTGCGAATATTCAAAGAACAGGTATCAAGTACTCGGGGTCCTACGGGACACAAGTGGACGGTTAAAAACCAAATAACATCTATTGCCCACCTATGCCTCTGCATTATTTACCTATTTCAATTTTAGTTATTAAACGGTAATTAAAACCATGATCATCTCCAACATAACGTATATGGCAGTTCTCCAGCAACTGTGGTACTTGACAACACACAAACAACACTTGAGCAAGCGACTACGACACGCAAGTCCAACTATCTACCAAACAACAGGTAATAGGATGTGTCCAAGGAAATATAAGGCTGCAAAGGATACCACGGGTACGAAAACTAGAGCATCGCAACACAAATAGAAATAGATCAACAGGAGGAAATAAAGACTAGAAATGTAAAATAGGTAGAAAGGGGGAGAATGCTCGCCTAAAAATATTGCCGAAGATTCATCCGAAGATCAGGTCGACACTCGCATCAACTCATCGGCCTAATCCGTGAAGAAGCAAGGCACTAGCAGAAACACCGGATGCACTATTTAATGCTACGGAAAAAGATCGAGCATGATGCATGTATGATGCATGACATGGCAAGGGTGTGATGCAATTTATGCAATATTAGGCGGAACCGGGGCCCCGACAATTACGTATATGGTTATAGTTGTATTAGATGCCCCACAATTTAAATGTTGTATTAACAAGACAAAATATAGCATCGGTTCGCTACATAAATTTAAATGGGGCCAATATTAGGCTAGAATCGTCCGCATATGGGCTCCATATTTAATTATTAGATGAATCGTCTAAAATCCCCCAAACCACATGACAATATGTATGCAAGCATGGCAATTTTATATGCAACAAGTGTATATAGCATTTAATAAAATAGGAGCTCGGATTTGGGGTCACATATGGTGGATCGATGATCTTGGGGTTCGCCGAGGGTTCGGGATCGGTCTTCAGAACTTTGGACTCCAGGAAGGAGCACTTGGCATTCCGATGGATCGGTCTCCGTGTTCATGTCTTCGTCCGAGTGGTAGATCTTATAGGTACCATACAATCATCTAGTGCCGCCTTGGGTTATCTGGACTGGGCTTTAACTAAACCAGATCTTCTTCGTGGAGGACCTGAGCAACATCACACTAGACGAGAACCGATCAGATACATCGTCAGGCTCCAAAAGCTAGACAAAATAGCCAACCTTGCAATAGCAACAACATTTACCCAACAGTAGTTCAGGCACTATGGTTGCATTAACAGGGCTAAACAGGGCACGCAGTGCTGGATGGAGGCGACACAGGGGCAAGGCTCGCAGCAAGAACGCAAGCGGCAGCGCTACAGGGTCGCAGAGGGCAGCCGAGGCGACGACAGAAGTTGTGGCCGGCGGGGGCTCGCGAGGTGCAGCGGCGGCCGGAGGGGTGCAAGGGCTCGGTGGGGAAGAGGACGTCGGCGGACAGGCGAGCAGAGAGGAACTCGAAAGGGAGGCGCAGGCGAAGCACGTGGAGACAATGGTGGCTTCGACGGTGGCGGGGGCGAAGCTTGGTGGCGACGGAGGAGCTACGCGGGGCGGTGACGGCCACGGGAAGGCGCGGCGAGGCCGTCAGGGAAACGCCGGAGGCGCGAAGTCGGTGGCGAGCCAGGCGGCGGCGGCGAGGCGGAAGGATCTCGCTCCTGGCGGCGGGGCGAGCGATGGGGAGAGGAAGATCGCGAGGAAGGGGTGGGTTCGGGCCGCTGGGTTCACGGGGTGGGGCCGAGGTCTGGTTCGCGGGGTGGGCCAAGGGGTGAGCAGGGGGTGCGGGACGGGAACGATGGGGACGGGGTGTGCGTCGTTGTGTCGTGTATGTGTGTGTGCTGCCTAGTGGCGGCGGCTGGGGTGGGAAATAGGGTAGGTGGGATTCTAGGGTTAGGATTAGGGTTTGGTTGGAGGTGTCCGGCTGGGCTTTTGGGCCTGGTTGGCTGCCTCCCCAAAAATAATATAAACTTTTTATTTAATATTTAAAAGATGTTTGTAATTAGTTTTTAGACAAATAAAATATCCAGATAGATATGGGGTTTGTATTTTGAAATAAAGAAGGGGAGTATTAAAAAAACAAAATAGGATTTTGTATTATACTTTTATGACAAGGCATGCATGATGATTTGATGATTATGCACAAATATAAAAACAGCAAGCGATTTCTAGTAGTGAAATTACCCGGGGTGCTATAGGTAGCGATCCTAGAAGTACCCCATTGGCAAAAGAATCATCCATCCAATGGTCCACAAAATAAACCATCCTCATATAAGCATCATGCATGTGTATCATGTGGATTTCTAGGCAGGTATTCTCCCCATCTGTATGGCAATAAAATATCCAACCAACTCGTGCCTCCAAAAACGCACTTGGTCTTCGAACTGTGATCTCAGCAGATACACCATCTCATTTGGATCAAGATCACCCATGAGTGGCTTCAGATCATCAACCATCCTGTAGACCATAACCAAGTGGATGAACAATGACATATCATGGCGAAAATAGCGGTCTATCCGTTGCTGTTGGGTTTCCATGCCATCTTTTGGTAGATCCAAATCCATACCGTAGCGTATGTAGTCTACGACGGCATGTTCGTAAAGGAGAGAGTTCAGACGCACTAGCCAATCTGGGAAGTTGGATCCATCTAACTTGAGTTTCTCGGCAACTACCCACTCATCAACACTAAAATAGGCTTTGTGGTCAGCCATGATCTACATTTAATGTTTGCAAAGGTTTCAGACTAAGTTTATGAAATTATGAGTTCAATTAACTCCACTAAAAACATTATCCCTAACAAATGTCTTAGTGATTACATGATCCTTATTTACTACATCACCCCCGATCGTCACGGACGACAACATAGTTGCAAAGGTGGACGCTACATGTTGATCACATCATCCATGCGACTCGTGCTTGATCTTTCGATCATCCGTGTTCCGAGGCCATGTCTGCACATGCTAAGCTCGCTAACTCTAAATTGTGTGTATTAGAGTGTAACCTTTCTTACACCCATTGTATGTGAACGTAGGTATGTCTAACACTCGACCATCACGGACTGCTTCATACCGAATAACTTTCTTGGTGGTGCACACACAAGAGGAACACTATCATTGAAATTCAGTTGTTTAGGGATCATCTTATTAATGCTACCATTGAGTATCTAATACTAAGCACATACTAATATACACACAACAATCATACATCAAATGTAAGTGCTATGCGATATGGTCTTCGCGTTGTGATCTCCATCTTGGCGCCTCGGATCTGGTGTCAGGGAGACAGCGCCCCGGGGTTCCGGCGCTCGGGAGTCGGCGCCTCCGGGTCCTGCACCAAGGCCCTAGTGCCTCCGACTTCATATTCCACCATCATGACGATGACCGTTACTACCACTTAGCAACAGAAAATAAAATACTTTACCTTGACTATCACCATATCATATCACAACGCCACCTGCAAAACAAAGTTAGACGTCTCTACTTTATCTTTTGCAAGTTTTACGTGGTTGTATGGGATTTCGCATAAGAACCGTTTCTTACCTACGAACTTCAACCACAACGTCGATTAAATGATTGTTTCTACTAACCCCCTCTAGGGGCCCTCCTTTGCAAATGCTATATCAACTATTGAAAGAGAGACAGACACCCGCTAGCCACTTACACGGTACCAGCCGTATGTTGAGCGTGGAACCAGTCTCGCGTAAGAGTACGCGTAAGATCGGTCCGGGTCACTTCATCAATCAATACCGCGGTATAAACAGGTACACGTGGAAGGGTAACAAGCATAAAGTCGACGCCCACACATCACAACTCATGTGTTCTACCCGTACTAATATTACTATGCATAGATTGGCTCTGATACCAATGTTGGTGTTCGGTGAGAAAATCAAAAAGTTTACTACGCGGCAAACCCCGGAAGCCCAAGATCTATCTACTAGTAATGCAGTAACGGGAGAGAGATAAGGTATTCATACCTTTGAACACCGAACGCGTTAACATACCACGAGGAACTTGGATGACGAAGATGCCCTGATGCTTACCTCGAGGTCACAATGTCCTTGTAGCTCCATGACAACTCCTAGTACCAAAAGCACAGTACATGGAGTAACACACATACGGTGCTTGACGATGACCCTCGCTTCTCCCTGATCCAGCCGAAATTGCGGAATTAGATCTTCCAGCTCCGAATCCCGCAGAGCGACGGTGCTCCGCGGTGAAGAACTCCTCGCTCACACAGCCTAGACAAGGGGCCACGGTCGCAAGGGAGAGAGAGAGGAGAGATGTAACACAAGCCTTTTATTTATTTCCAGGTGGAAATTGGTGTACTTTAATCCTCCCATGAGCACCTCTTTATATAGGCGAACGGAGGGATTTCCTCCACCTTTAGGTCCCAATACGGGACTAATAAAACAAAGGAAAGGGAGGCAGAATAGCCGCCAGCCGGATGGGCCAATTCCCACCTGCACGCAACTTTGGCAGTGGAGGTGGGGGCCAGGCCCACTGGGCCTCCCACGGCAGCTCACGGAGGCAAAGAACACTGGCCAGTGGGCTGCTGGCTGGCCCGCCTACATGGCGCCCGTCCCGCATGACGGCTAGCGGTGGCGACGCCCGATGTGGGCCGGTCTAGCGTGGCCCGCCAGCAGCTGCTACTACTGCAGCATACGACGCGCACAGCCTGCCGCCCACGTGCGGCATGGACTATCCGCTGCCCACGTGGGTTGTTTCAAAAACAGCTCCTTTGTTTATTTTCTGTCTGTTTTTTTAGGTAAAACCCCTTCGGGTTTTTCCTAAATTTTTGGATGCCTTTCATAAATCTTTATTTAGATATTCTTTTAAAATATGTTAATTCATAATTAATGTATAATAAACATATTCAAATAACCATTTATCCGAAAACCCTTTTCTGGTCCTTTTCCTTATTCTTTCTCCGAACACCTTCGGATCTTCCCAGAACTTTCTTGGTTTCTCTCTTCTCATTTCTTCAGTGATTCAAACTAGCCATTAACAATCTCCAAACTTCGTCAAGCCCTTAAGCATGCTACCCAAAAGTTCGAGAATACCACAGACATGGCCAAGACTCCTCTCTCACCAATGATCAACATCAGGACTTGGATGGCCATAAAGACCACCTGTGTACTCAATGATATTTGTCGTTGAACCGTAAACACTATGGCATAAAGAGTCACTATGTTTCTAAGACATCATAACATGAACTTCGTGACATAATCGTGATACGATGCTATATATAGGGCATGTTCACTGTAACACCCTCAGAATCGGACCTATGCAAGTTTGGGCAAAATTCACCAAACCCGCATAGAAACGATTCAAAGGTGCCCACCAGGCACTTTCGTGCGGGTGGAAAACGAAGTAATAACATTACACAACAGTCCTCGATGGGGCCCACAAAACAGATATATATAACAGCGACTCAAAGAGTCAAGAATACAGATATAATATACAAAGATCCAAATCACCTTGAAAACGATAGAGCGTCCAGCTACGGACAAGATGCAAATGGGGCTAAGAGCCCTGAAGAATAACCAATGGCGTCCATAACCTGTGCCAAGCCGGAAGGGTAACCCCGCTAACGGCCGATCTCAAAACCTGCTTAACAAAAGGGGTGCCGACAAAGGGCAAAGGTAAAACAAAGAAGGAGCGTCAAGATCGAGGCCAAGACACGGCGAGGCTAGACCAAGGTCCTCGCCTACATAGGTATGGTGGACTGAAGCGGCAGCGGCAGCATGCACTAAACAACCTATAGAGACTCGATACAACTGGCGATTATCAGAGAGGGGTAAGAAAGACCTATCCGGATCCAACCTGAGGCTAACACCAAACAAACCCGTCCTGGTGTTTCCCCCTCGAGACCAAACGAGGAAGTCAACCGAGGAACTCACACAGTTGGCAGTTTTATTTATTCAGTTATCGTTGCAGTAATTACTAGTCAGGTATAGGTAATCATCCTGATAAAATAAGCAGTGGGCACTTTTAGTTATTCATTCCGTTGTAGTTGCAGCAATTACTAATCAGATACGGATGGCATGATATAAACCCAAAACCCAGCAGTTGTTGGTACTTTTATTCAGCCATTTCGTTGTAGTTGCAATACTTACTAGTCAGGTACAATGGTCGCAAGCGACACTCCAAACAAGCAATTGTGGGCAGTATTAATTAGCCATTCCATTATAGTGAAGCTGATTACTAGTCATATAAAGTCAAATTTATAGCAGTAAACTTTAGTTATGCTTGTCTATGATCGAGATACTGTGCTCCAAGTCGTCCATATCCACGGACACGACTTTCAGAAAGTTTTACCCGGCCGGGGTGCACCAATAGCAACACACGCTCGATCAACCTCGGAAAAACCAAATCAAAACCCAACGAGGCTTTCACTTGAACAATCACAGATTCGTAGATATTTCAGGGGCCACCCTTTGAGTAGAACCCAACGAAGTAAGCTAGCTTCGACGGCCTCAAGGTTAGCGCCAATGGTCAGAAGCGATCGGGAACCCAAACTCGGGTGTCGATACTGCTGTAATCACTCCGCCTTCCTAAACAAAAAAAGTGCTATCCGTCGCACAATCGTAAATAAAGCGGTAAACATGGCATAAGCACAGGATCGTAAATAAAACCTCAAACTAGTTTGGCCCCAAGAAATAAGACGGAATCAAGCTCGCTCGGGGTCCCATATACCTCCGGATGTGGATAGCGATAAATCAAGGAACAGTATCAAGTACTCGGGTCTTACGGACACAAGTGGGCGTTCGAAACCAAATATTATCTATCACCCACCGATGCCTCTCGCTTATTCAATTTTAGTTGTTAAACAGAAATTAAAGTGACGATAAGTAAAACTAGAATCATCTCCAACAACAACATGCGGCAATACATCAATCGTGGCATATGACGACACACATCAGCACTTGAGCAAGCAACTACGACGCGCAAGTCCAACTATCTACCAAACAACAGGTAATAGGGTGTGTCCAAGGCAATATAGGGCTGCACGGTATATCATAGGTACGGAAACTAAAGCATCGCAACACAGATAGCAATAGATCAACAGGAGGGAATAAAGACTATAAAAGTAAGATAGGTAGAAGGGGGAGATGCTCGCCTGAAAACATTGTCGAAGGTTCAACCGAAGATCGGGGCGAAGCTCACATCAACTCAACGGTCTTATCCGCGAAGAAGCAAAACACTAGAAGAAACACCGGATGCACTATTTAAGATTTCGGCAGAAGATCGGCATGATGCATGTATGATGCATGGCATGGCAAGGTGCGATGCAATTAGGTCAATATTAAGTGGAACCGGGGTCCCGACAATTAATTAGGTGGTTCAAGTTGCTTAGATAGCCTCGCAAATTAAATGTTGTTTTAGCATGGCAGGAGATAGCACCGGGTTCGCTACACAAATTTAAATGAGGCCGATATGAGACTAGATTTGCCCGCATATGGGACCCATATTTAATTATTAGGTGAATCGGCATAAGGCCCCCAAACCACAGATATGCGTGTGAATATGACAATTAAATATGCAACAATTGTATTATATTGTGAAATTAGGGTTCCGGGAAGGGGTTCACACATTAGGGGTCTCGACGATCTTGGGGGTCCGGGATTCGGGGTCGGTCTCAGGGTTCGACGGAGTTCGGTCTCGGGGCCCAGGGTCTAGGGTTCGATCTTGGCGTATCATTCTCGACCATCATCGGTAGGTCTGACGCAACCGGAAGCGTGGCTTGGTTGGCGCCGAGGGCGATCGGGTCCGCTTCTGGTGCCGATCTTGTCGCTCGCGTCATGGTCCCGGTCATGTCGACGGTCCCGCATTCAGAGTGGAGAACTTGGCGTTCGGCGGCGTTTCGGTGTTCCGTGGAGGTAGACCTGTCGCGTCCGGCAGAGGTACTTGTCACCACGGGTCTCGGTGTCCTCGGTTCGATAGGAAGAACTTAGCGTGTCTCCAAGATCTTGGGTTCCTCTTGGTTTGCCGATGTCGATCTTGAGGTTCGATGGGGTTCGGTCTCGGCAGGGTCTCGACCGAGTCGGTCCTCGGTTCCGGTGGAGGCTAGACGCTTGGTGCCGAGCTTGGCGGTCATCGGTTCGCCGGGGTTGTGGGCGAACTTGGGTGCTCCAAGTCGCCCTTAGGGTACACAAGCGGATCCACATGTCACATACACACGAGCACACACGGACGCACACATGGAAGGCGGACCCACAGATGACGTGGCGGGCTGGTGACGGCGGCAAAGATTCGTTGGCAGCACCAGCCACAAGCGTGGAACCGCCGGCTCGAGGACAGCGAAGCAGGCTCGACGCGGGTCGTATGGCGCGAGCGGCTGGGCGGAGCGATGCGAGGGCGAGAGCGGCGGCGACGGAGGAGCGGGTGGCGCCCACGAGGCGGCACGCGCAGTGGAGGCGGTGGACGGCGGCGGCGTGAGGCGAGGTGAGCGCCGGGCGAGGGGATGGAGGCGGCGCGGGGCTACTCGAGTCGGTGGCGGAGCGGGCGAGGGGAGGACCGAGGTGAGCGCCGGGCAGGAGGAGCTTGGTGAGCGAGGCGGCGTGATACCTCTGGCGGTGGACGAGGTGGCGGAGCGCTGGGAGGAAGGCCGAGGGCAGGAGGGGGCAGCCGGGCGGTGAGGTGAGGGACGGGCCCGTGGCGCGGAGGCGGGGATGAAGGGCCTGACGCGGGCGGAGGAGCGAGGGTGGCGAGGTGGCGACGCGTGGGCCTGGCACGGCGGAGGCCGGCGCGATGCGGGTGGGGGAGCGGGGGAGGAAGAAGGGATGGGAGAGAGAGAGCGCTGGGGACGGTGGGACCTGGGGTGGCAAGGGGTGAGAGGAGTGTCCAGGGGTGTCTAAGGGGCCAGGTGGGGAGTGGGGCAAGTGGGGCCATGGGCTATGGCTGCCGTGCTGGTGGGCCCAGAGGCGAGGCTAAGGTGGGATGGGTGCGTGTGCTTTGGGTGTGTATGGTGTGTGGGTTTAGAGGGAGGGAGTTAATGGTGGGGTCCACGTGTCGGTGGGGAAGAGGGAGAGGGTAGGATGGCTAGGGTGAAAAGAGAGAGAGAGGGCTGGATGGATGAGGTGGCAGTGGGTATGTTTGGGGTGAGAGGAGGTGGCAGTGGGATTGGTGGGTAGGAATAGATTGGGTGGGACTAGGATTTAGAGGAGCTGTTTTCAAAAGTGTGTTTGTTTGGTCGCTTTAAATTAAAATAAGGCCATTTTGCAAACGGTTTTTTAGACAAATAAATTCCGCGATCGGGGTTTTGTGTTTGAAAATAATAGGGGTTTTGTACAATTCAAAACTAGGCTTTTCAAATAATGCAGTCAAACAATGCATGATGATGACGATGAATGCACAAAAACAACGCGATTTTCTAGTAGTGGTTTTTGCGGGATGCCACAATTCGACACCACTAACAATGGATCTCGCCCTCGAGATCCGCCTCATGGTACCGGAAGGAAGGGTCAGCGATCTGCGTTTTCTCGCTTTGTGTAGATCCTCGCTACACCACTAACAAGAGGTCGTTGTCCGTGATCGTCGAGAGAACACTCCGGGGACAAAAGGTCGAAGTTAGAGGTATCAACAAACAAAGCCACCTCTAACTTCGGTGGACGGAGTAAAACTGCTGGATCCACTGATTCGGCGTACAAGAGCGAATGATAAGAGTAGTGGTATGGTAGCTACTCCATCCCGCACTCAAACCATTACTCTGCACACGAATAGGCGGATTATGCAACCAACTCTCGGATTAGACTGAAGATCTCGACAAGCGAGGTTCGGAAACAAAGGGTGATGCCGACTCTGCATCGGATCTGGCGTAGATGACGTTGTCGCGTCGGAAAACACCTGAAGGCACAAACAAGGACAAAGAATGGTACCACAGACGAAGGATTCCTCGGATAGCACGAAGACCCGATGTAGCCACACCGTTAGTAAAGGAGGAAGCGAAACCCTGAAGGTACGACGGAAAACCCAACCACGAGAATTCCTGGACTCGAAGAAAAAGAAGAGAGCGGATTCAAAACACGCAGAGGTGAGAGGAGAACAGCAGAGGGGTAAGGAGTAAAATCAGACCTAGCCAGAACTATCCAACCGATTTTCAAAAATAGTTTTGACACTCTACTTCGGCCGTTAGCTAGGTTATCCCACATTTGGGCTTGTGGGTGTCGCAACCGCCGAGCTCGATACCATCAGTAACACCTCGAATCGGACCTATGCAAGTTTGGGCAAAATTCACCAAACCCGCATAGAAACGATTCAAAGGTGCTCACCAGCACTTTCGCAAGGTGGAAAACGAAGTAATAACATTACACAACAGTCCTCGATGGGGCCCACAAAATGAGATATATAAATGACTCAAAGAGTCAAGAATACAGATATAATATACAAAGATCCAAATCACCTTGAAAACGATAGAGCGTCCACTACGGACAAGATGCAAATGGGGCTAAGAGCCCAAGAATAACCAATGGCGCCCATAACCCTGCCTGTGCCAAGCCGGAAGGGTAACCCCGCTAACGGCGCCGATCTCAAAACCTGCTTAACAAAAGGTGCCGACAAAGGGCAAAGCAGAAACAAAGAAGGAGCGTCAAGATCGAGGCCAAGACACGAGGCTAGAATGGGCGGTCCTCGCCACATAGGTATGGTGGATCAAGCGCAAAAGATGCACTAAACAACCTATAGAGACTCGATACAACCGGCGATTATCGAGAGGGTAAGAAAGACCTATCCGATCCAACTCGAGGCTAACACCAAACAAACCCGTCCCGGTGTTTCCTCGAGACCAAACGAGGAAGTCAACCGAGGAACTCACACGGTTGGCGCTTTATTTATTCATTATCGTTGCGTAATTACTAGTCGTATAGGTAATCATCCCGATAAAATAAGCAAGGGCACTTTTAGTTATTCATTCCGTTAGAAGTTGCAAAGAATTACTAATCGACACGGATGGCATGATATAAACCCAAAACCCCAGCTTGTTGGTACTTTTATTCAGCCATTTCGCTAGAAGTTGCAATACTTACTAGTCGTACAATGGTCGCGACACTCCAAACAAGCAATTGTGGGATATTAATTAGCCATTCCATTATAGTGAAGCTGATTACTAGTCATATAAAGTCAAATTTATAGCAGAACTTTAGTTATGCTTGTCTATGATCGAGATACTTTGCTCCAAGTCGTCCATATCCATGGACGACTTTCGTAAAGTTTTACCCGCCGGGTGCACCAATAGCAACACACGCCGATCAACCTCGAAAACCAAATCAAAACCCAACGAGGCTTTCACGACCGAACAATCACAGATTCGTAGATATTTCAGGGGCCACCCTTTGAGTAGAACCCGCAACGAAGTAAGCTTAGAGACGGCTCAAGGTTAGCGCCAATGGTCAGAAGCGATCGGGAACCCAAACTGGGTGTCGATACTGCGTAATCACTCCCTTCCTAAACAAGAGACAGTGTGCTATCCGCACAATCGTAAATAAAGCGGTAAACATGGCATAAGTACAGATCGTAATAAAACCTCAAACTAGTTTGTGGCCCCAAGAAATAAGACGGAATCAAGCTCTGGCTGTGGGTCCCATATACCTCCTGATGTGGATAGCGATAAATCAAGGAATGTATCAAGTACTCGGGGTCTTACGGACACAAGTGGGCATTCGAAACCAAATATTATCTATCACCCACCGATGCCTCGCTTATTCAATTTTAGTTGTTAAACAGAAATTAAAGTGACTGTAAGTAAAACTAGAATCATCTCCAACAACAACATGCGGCAATACATCAAGAATCGGCATATGACGACACACATCAAGACTTGAGCAAGCAACTACGACGCAAGTCCAACTATCTACCAAACAACAGGTAATAGGGTGTGTCCAAGGCAATATAGGGTTGCACGGTATATCATAGGTACGGAAACTAAAGCATCGCAACACAGATAGCAATAGATCAACAGGAGGGAATAAAGACTATAAAAGTAAGATAGGTAGAAGGGGGAGATGCTCGCCTGAAAACATTGTCGAAGGTTCAACCGAAGATCGGGGCGAAGCTCACATCAACTCAACGGTCTTATCCGCGAAGAAGCAAAACACTAGAAGAAACACCGGATGCACTATTTAAGATTTCGGCAGAAGATCGACATGATGCATGTATGATGCATGGCATGGCAAGGTGCGATGCAATTAGGTCAATATTAAGTGGAACCGGGGTCCCGACAATTAATTAGGTGGTTCAAGTTGCTTAGATAGCCCCGCAAATTAAATGTTGTTTTAGCATGGCAGGAGATAGCACCGGGTTCGCTACACAAATTTAAATGAGGCCGATATGAGACTAGATTTGCCCGCATATGGGACCCATATTTAATTATTAGGTGAATCGGCATAAGGCCCCCAAACCACAGATATGCGTGTGAATATGACAATTAAATATGCAACAATTGTATTATATTGTGAAATTAGGGTTCCGGGAAGGGGTTCACACATTAGGGGTCTCGACGATCTTGGGGGTCCGGGATTCGGGGTCGGTCTCAGGGTTCGACGGAGTTCGGTCTCGGGGCCCAGGGTCTAGGGTTCGATCTTGGCGTATCATTCTCGACCATCGGGGTAGGTCCTGACGCAACCGGGAAGCAGGGCTTGGTTGGCGTCGAGGGCGCATCGGGGTCCGCCCTGGTCGGTGCCGATCTTGTCGCGTTCGCGGTCCCCGGGTCATGTCGACGGTCCTGGCATTCAGAGTGGAGAACTTGGCGTATGGCGCGGCGTTTCGGTGTTCCGTGAGGTAGACCTTGCCGTCCGGGCGAGGTACTTGTCACCACGGGGTCTCGTGTCCTCGGGTTCGATAGGAAGAACTTAGCGTGTCTCCGAAGATCTTGGGGTTCCTCTTGGTTTGCCGATGTCGATCTTGAGGTTCAGATGGGGTTCGGTCTCGGAAGCAGGGTCTCGACGCCTGAGTCGGTCCTCGGGTTCCACGGTGGAGGCTAGACGTCTTGGTGCCGAGCTTGGCGGTCATCGGGTTCGCCGGGGTTGTGGGGCGAACTTGGGTGCTCAAGTCGTCCCTAGGTACACAAGCGGATCCACATGTCACATACACGAGCACACACACGGACGCACACATGGAAGGCGGACCCACAGGATGACATGGCGGGCAGTGGTGACGGGCGGCAAAGATCTGGTTGGCAACACCAGCGGCGCAGGAACCGCTGCTCGAGGACGGCGAAGGGCTCGACGCGGGTCGTGAGGCGGCCATGCGCTCGCGGAGCTTGGAGACCAAAGGGCGAGGGCGGCGGGCGACGGAGTGGGTGGCTGGCCCGCCGGAGGCGGGCACGCCAGTGGAGGCGGTGGACGGGCGCGGCGCGGAGGCGAGGGTGAGCGCCGCGAGGGAGGGGCGGAGGCGAGGCGGCGGCTGCGAGTCGGTGGCGGGCGGCGAGGACCGAGGTGAGCGCCGGGCGGGGAGGAGTGCCGAGCGACGGCGGCGGGTGGCCTCCGACGGGCGGGGATGAGGTGGCTGCGAGGGCGCTGAGGAAGGGCGACGGCGAGGCCGCGTCAAGACGGCTGGGGCCGCGGCAGCAGGGGGCCGGGCGTGAGGTGAGGGACGGGCTCGGTGGCGGCGGAGGCGGGGATGAAGGGCCTGACGCGGTGGGAGGAGCGAGGTGGTGGCGAGGCGGGCAGGTGGCCTGGGCACGGCGGAGGTCGCCGGCGGCGATGCGGGGAGGAAGAAGGGATGCGGGAGAGAGAGAGGCCGTTGCTAGACGGGTGGGACTGCGGGGCTTGGCGTGGGGTGAGAGGAGTGTCAGGGTGTCTTGCGGCCAGTGGGGAGTGTGGCTGCAAGTGGGGCCCATGGCAGCGTCAAGTGGCGTGGTGGCTGGCCAAGGGGGTGGGGCCCAGAGGCGAGGCTAAGGCGCTGGATGGTGCGTGTGTCTTTGAGATGTGTGGGTTTAGAGGAGAGGGAGTTAATGGTGGGGTCCACGTGTCGGTGGGGAAGAGGAGAGAGGGTAGGATGGCTAGGGTGAGAAAAGAGAGAGAGCTGGATGGATGAGGTGGCGGTGGGTATGTTTGGGGTGAGGGGGAGGTGGCAGCCTGGGATTGGTGGGTAGGAATAGATTGGGTGGGACTAGGATTTAGAGGGAGCTGTTTTCAAAAGTGTGTTTGTTTGGTCGCGTTTAAATTAAAATAAGGCCATTTTGCAAACGGTTTTTTTTAGACTAATAAAATCTCCGATGCGATCGGGGTTTTGTGTTTGAAAATAATAGGGGTTTTGTACAATTCAAAACTAGGCTTTTCAAATAATGCAGTCAAACAATGCATGATGATGACGATGAATGCACAAAAACAACGCGATTTTCTAGTAGTGGTTTTTGCGGGATGCCACATTCACCATCTCATTCCCCAATGGAATGACCTCATTATCAATTAGGGGCCGAGGCACCTTCATGATCAGGAGACCTTTGATTATCCATTGACCAATGAACCAGTGACTAGAGTTTCACTAGGAACTACTATGTGTTTGTATATCACACATGTATTGATGTTTCCCTATCAATATAGTTATAGCATGATATAAAACTTAATCATAAAATTCATGAAATATGGCATCTAATATTTGACTCTAGGGCATATTCCCTTCACCTTGCCCTGGGTTCCTCCTGTGTCGACAACACACAGTTTGCATGTGTGTGTGAGTTGCTTCCCTGTTTGGGATGAGCTCAAGCATTTTTTTAACTGTTGATATTTTCACCTTACCTTTCTACCTTACTCTTACTTTCTCCGGTGAAACTTGCCCCTCTTGGCTAATGATGTGGTACTAAAGCTTTAAGATTAATAGAACAGATATTGCCTTTTGGTGAAACTTTCCCCTTACTTATATTTGCTCAATGATGCAAATAAACAATGCACTACACTGTTCATAGCCGAGAGCAATATTACTAACACTAACCTTTTTATTTGTTTTGTTTGCTTTATTGTTTACAGGTACAGGATTATACAAGGAAGAACAACAAGATTAGATGTGGGACTTAGTTAGGAATCAGTTTAGGGTTTTTTATTGTATCCCTTTTGTAATCTTTTTATTTTCCTTATGTAATAAACAATGTAATATATATTTATGATTCAATAAAGATTATGTACTTTTATTATTTACTTGCATTTGTTCATTTGTATATAAGTTTCTTAATTGTTTGTACTCTTTTCAATTTGTAATTATGAAATGAGAAAAGAATAAGAATTTCTATTTATTTGTATGTGTCAATTTATTTATAATGTTTTCAATTTCTTTTACTTGTACCCTTATTCTATAATATAGTACTTAATATTTCACACTAAATACTTAAATGTCCTTTAGAAAACAATATACTCCTAATTGCTTTTAGTTTAAATATTTTCAAAAGTAATTTCAAATTTCAATATGAATTTAAATTATTACCCCCAAATCACTTAAATTCCTATAGATCATGTCAAAAAATTTAACAATCACTAAAATGAGCTAAACCCTAACTCAATGTAGTGAAGGAAACTCTAATCTCTCTAGTTTTTTGGGTTGCGAAAAATTTACCCCACTTTTACAGATGAATGTATGCATATACACATATTTTTATTTATATCCTTCGTTGGTTCCTAAATGCTGGGATGTTACAATCTTCTCATTAGAACATCCACATCAACAGATTGATACTATCAAACACTACCATTCCATTCGCTGTCTTTAAAGAAAATTCATGTAGTAGTACTAAGACCATGCCAAATACTGTTTTGTGTGAAAATTCATGTAGTATTAAAGGCAAGGAAGCTACAGATATTCGCACGTATAACACCACCCTCTTCGACTTCCTTTGTTTGGATGACGCCGCGTCGGCTACGATGACCCTGCTAACACGGAAGAACGCGAACGTGATGGCTATAGGATCTAGCGGTGTGCGTTGGGGCTGAAATGTCCATAGAGCTCATGCCCTCCTGGTACAAGGACGCTCATCGAGAGAAGCTTGAGGAAGGCTTCCGATCCAGTGCCGACCATGCCACCATGCACCAAGCACACCCGGGACTCTACACCGTCACGATCAAGATCGCCGGCTATGCGGACATCGACAAGGTCCTCACCGAGTCGATGTCAGGAGCGGGGTCGGGCGCAGAGTCGACCTCGCAACCAAGCATGGGAGCCAGGGCCTCGAGCACACGAGTCGAAGGAGCGCCGGACCAGAACCAGCCTCATGGAAAGGGCCCATCCGCCTAGATATATCTCCAAAATGCTGGGTGTAACTGTGAATATTTCATTCTGTTGCACTTTGTTCTGTACTCTTGTGAACCTTGGGGGAGCTTCGACTCCCCTTATGCTATGCACCCTTTTGATTCTAGAATTTTTATTGCACTTGTGATTTTTGCGTATTCCAACCACTGGGTGTTCTGCCACCTCGCGGGCTTACTTTTTCCGACTGACTCTTTTCTTTCTTTAACAGCTTGTCGCTCCTTCAGGCTAGACACCTCTAGTCAGATGGGACCACTCGCGTCCCAACACTTGCATAGTTTTTCTTGTCTTGCGGTTTTTGTCCGGCTGAACATCTTTAGCCGAGTGGGATAGATTGCTTCCACTGGGGGCTCGCGAGCACCCAGTGGGTGTAGCCACCAAGATTCAAAGTAGTTGATGCAGTCAAGTGCTTTGAATCTTTATCTTCTTTACATCTTATCTTTTCTCATGACTAAATTCGTGTAGCTGGACGGGATTACTTGCATCGCAACCCTTGCCTTTTTCCTCCGTTATCTTGCTAGTTTTATCTGGCTGGACACCTCTAGACGGGAAAACTACAACTTTCTGGTGGGGGCACGCGAGCGCACCCACTGGATGTAGCCCCCAAGACTCGCAGTACTTGACGAAGATATGTTCTTCAAATCTTTTCTCTCTCTTTATTTATTTCCATAACATATTACCTTTCTCTGTTTCTTTCTTTCCTTAACATCTTACTTTTCTTAGCCGGATGGACTCGCTTTTGATGATCCCAGCCTCGCCAGGTCTGACTGGACCCCGCTAGCCGGGAAATACATGCTTCCAGCGAGGGCGCGTGAGTGCACCCACTGGGTGTATCCCTTGAGTTCAGATTAGTTGACAAAGACGAGTGCTTAGAATCTTATCAACTTCTCATCCTTTGTCAAGCTCGACATTGTTAGCCGGTTGCTGCGTAAGTCATGCAAAAACGAAACAGGTAATAGTTGCATTATTTAGCAAACTGATGTACGAGACAAGTTCTGTCGATTAACCGCTGATTCAGGAAGTTTAAAAAACTAGCTCGCATATGCCCAGATATTTAACCGCTTTCCCGTGCACTCTGATATTTACGTTGTGACCTCGCTAGCTGGTGTGCCGGGTTGCGGTGTGCATCCGGGGGTATCTGACAGGCATTGCGCGCAGTACTGGCGGCTCCACAGCTGAAAACATGCAAGTGAGACACTTTTAGCCAGATCGTCCAAACTTTCACGTCCTTCGTTGTTTTTCGTGTGTGAGTGCCTCTAGCGTTTGCTCTTGCTAGCCAGACGGCTTGGTTACGGTCTGTATCTGACATAAATAATGGGCTCAACGAGCTAAAGTTAAACATGTTCAAGATGGAGGAACAACACAAAATACTTTTATTTGATTGCAAATGATAAACATAGAAATAAAAAGATTTTTCAGCTTGAACAAGATGAAGAAATCATCGTGGGATAAGATAACTTGAAAGTGTATATTAATGAATATTATAAAAAGCTCTTTGGAGAGCCTTCACAAACAAATATTTGGATGATGGAAGATTGTGCACATGATATACCGCAGCTCACACCTGAGGTGAATATTATTCTTACAAATCCCTTCACCGAAAAGAAAGTGTATAAAGCTATATCCTCTAAGATGGAATGTAATAAATCTACTGAACCGGATGAGTTTCTAGCAGAGTTTTATAAAAAAATGGGATGTGATTAAAAGTGATCTTATGGCACTCTTCAGTCAACTTGATTCAGGGAATTTGCCCCTGTTTAAATTTAATTTTATGGTCATCACTTTATTACCCAAAAACTAAAATGCGCTACACATACAACAATATCGACCCATATGCTTGTTGAATGTTAGCTTTAAATTTGTTACTAAAGTAGGTACTAATCAAGGATTGCTCCAAAGGTAATTAGACCTACTCAATCCTCTTTTATGCCAGGACGACATATTCTTGAAGGGGTTGTGGTCTTTCATGAGACCATCCATGAGCTTCATCGGAAGAAAATGTATGGGGTACTATTTAAAATTGAGTTTGAAAAGTCTTATGATAAATTTAAATGGTCTTTCCTCTAACAAACATTGCGCATGAAAGGATTCGCATCTAGGTGGTGCAATTTGATTTCGAAGTTTGTTCAGGGAGGTAGTGTTGGTATACGGGTCAATAATGATATTGGACATTATTTTCAAACAAGAAAGGGGCTTCGACAAGGAGATCCACTATTTGCTATGGTTTTTAATATCGTTGTAGATATGCTAGCCATCCTTACTGGTCACATTCCTCATCTTGTTGAGGGAGGGGTTTTAATCCTACAATATACAGATGCCACTATTTTATTTATGAAACACGATTTACAAAAGTGTGTGAACATGAAACTAATATTGTGCATCTTTGAACAAATGTCGGAAAAATTAATTTCCACAAAAGTGAGATTTTCTGTATTGGTAAAGCAAAGGACGAGGAGTAGCAATACAAACAAATATTCGGTTGTGAGGCTAGGTCATTGCCTTTCAGATACCTGGGTGTGTCCATCCACTACAAAAAAACTTAATAATTCAGATTCATATCCAGTACAAACTCGATACGAAGGAAAATTGGGTTGCTGGAAGGACACGCTATTATCATATAGAGATCGCTTGGTCCTAATAAATTTTGTATAAACAAGTTTACTGATGTTCATCTTATCATTTATTGAAATACCTAAGGGGTAAGGAAATGACTGGATTTTTATAGGTCTCGCTTTTTTGGCAAAGTGATGAGAATAAAAAAAAGTATAGACTAACAAAATGGAACATAATATGGTAAAGATCAAGGCGGTCTAGGTATTGAGGTGATGGAAATCAAAAATAGATGTTGACAAAATAGATCTATAAATTAATGAACGAGGAAGGTGTGTGGCAAGAGTTGTTACAAAACAAATATTTAAGTCAGAAAAAATTGTCCA
This sequence comes from Avena longiglumis, assembly GCA_030063025.1. Taxonomy (NCBI): domain Eukaryota; kingdom Viridiplantae; phylum Streptophyta; class Magnoliopsida; order Poales; family Poaceae; genus Avena; species Avena longiglumis. Next base: position 467,890,424 of record CP125976.1, read on the forward strand.
AAGTCCAAGAGAAACTGAGTGATTCTCCATATTGGAAAGGAGTGATGCGGGTAAAGAATTAATTCTTCGCTAGAGTCATTTCAAAATTGGGAATGGTATTACTACTAGGCTTTTAGAGGATATATGGTTAGGATATATAGCGCTAGGACAGCAATATCCATCATTATACAATATTGTGCAACAAAATTCCGTGTCACAATTAAGTCAAGTACCACTAAACATCGGTTTCAGAAGAGTACTTAGCGGTAATAAGTGAACTGCTTGGTTACACTTATGCCAAAGATTTATGATGGTACAGTTCTCAAATGAACAGGATAATTTTATGTGGAACTTAACCTTGATTGGGGTGTTCTAAGTAAAATCCATGTATGAAGATATTATGAATGATTATAAGGTCTTCCTCCGGAAATATCCTTGGAAATTAAAGATCCCCTTAAGATTTAAATTTTTATGTGGTTCCTTTCAAATAGGTGTTTCTTACTAAGGATAATATGGTTAAAAGAAATTGGGTAGGATGTACAAATTGTTGCTTCCGTGGGTCACCCGAAAATATAGAACATTTGTTTATATCATGTCCTTGTGCTCGCCTTTTATGTCGCACTGTCAATTTTGCTTTTGATCTATACCCTTCGACTAATATAATAAATATGTTTGAGAATTGATCAAATGGAGTGGACAAACCATCTAATGCTAGAATTCGCATTGGTATTTTTTTTATGTTGGTCTATTAAAGATGCAGAAATGGCATCTTTAACACAATAAAGTCTATTTTTTTTACAGGTTATCCATATGGTGGCACATTGGGTGCAACTTTGGACGCTTCTCGATACGTCCGACCAGTGGGATACTATAACTACTGGGTGCAGCCATTTGCTGATGGTCGCCAACCACATATTGTGCGAGTCGTGCTAGCAGCTGCTTAGTCAACTACGAGATGACTAGACTTTTTTGCTTCGTATTTTTCGCTGGTTATCAACGCTAGGCGATCCATAATTTGTAATGACTGAATGTTGGATGTTGGTTGTTGGTTAAATTTTTAATAAAGAATGTGTGCATCAGCCGATGCAGAGGCCCGGGTTTTTTTCATTTAAAAAAAAACGTAAGAAAGTATTTTTTTTAATCCAAGAGGCAAGCTTTCTTTAAAAAACCGGCCCTCCACTGATTTTTGATCCTTGTTTTTCAATCTTTGGGACTGAATAAGTACTCCCGAATATCTGAAAGCCAAGTGACACAAAACAAACTACTGAGTGAAAGACCGAAATTAACTCGATGTAGGCATCTGAATCTGAAAGTGTAACTCCTATGAGTTACTACAACTAGTTTTTACACCAGACGTTGTTTATAAAATCTGCCGAAGCAACGGGACTGCATTGATATCTACAATACTTGCTTCGATTTTTATTTTCAGCCCACCAGCTGAGACAAACTGACGTCTCCTGATCTTACACTCTTGGGCTCAGCTGCTCACTGACAGCCGCCGGCACGCTAGAATTTGACGACTGCGTCGCCGTCGACGAGTACTGCATGGTAACTCCTGATCCGACGGTGGTGGTGCTGTTGCCGTACTCCATGGCAGAAGCTCCGAAAGGCTGCATGTACACGGCCACTGGCATCTTGGGCGGCAGCACCGGCATCCTAAACTTCCTCGACTGCAGCGCCTCGCTGGCCTGCCTGATCGTCGGCCTCATCTTCGGGTCGGGGTGCGCGGACCACAGCCCGACGGCCACCACCCGCTCCATCTCCCACCGGTCGAACGCGCCGCCGAGACGCGCGTCGGCGGCATCGAGCGCGGCACCCCTGCCGTAGAGGTCCCATGCCCACTCTAGCAGCCGGAACACCTGGCCGTCCTTGGCGCCGGCTCGGGGCGGCGCCATCGGCCGCCGGCCGCACGCGATCTCCAGCAGCGTGACGCCGAAGCTGTACACGTCGGACTCGGTGGACGCCTTTCCGGTGATGATGCACTCAGGGTCGAGGTAGCCCGGGGTGCCCGCCATGGCCGTCATCGTCTGCAGGCTTACGCCGTGGTCGATGAGCCGCGCGAGGCCGAAGTCGCCGAGCTTGGCGTTGAAGGACTCGTCCAGCATAATGTTGCTTGGCTTGATGTCGCCGTGGACAACGCACTGATCCCATTCTTGGTGGAGGTACAGCACGGCAGATGCTAATCCAAGAATTATCTGGTATCTGAAAGAAAATAAGGTCACAATCAAGTACTTCCTTCGAACCAAATTAATTGATTTATATTTATCTAGATTCGACCATATATAGACATGATTTAATATTAGATTCATCCATATCTTAATAAATTTGAGTCGGAGGAGTATTATCAGGTTGGCCTGACTCGCATAGTCACATCATGAAGTTTCTCATTCAAATGACACCACCGAACTTTAAAGAAGAAAATTTAGTTGTAACTACTCCCCCGTTTTAAAATATAAAATGTTTTAGGTTTGTGAAGAAAATATATCTAGACTATTTTTAGTGTGTAGGTTCACTCTAAACCTAAGTGAACCTACATACTAAAAAAATCTAGATACATTTGCTTCACAATGCTAAAACATCTTATATTTTAAAACAGAGAAAGTATATTATTAGTGAAAAATATGCAACCGGTGTGCAGCTCGAAAAGTTACGGTATAAAATATTCAGTAGAAGATTCAATGGCAACCGGTGTACAACTGAAAAAGAAAACTGAATTCCAGCCATAGTTTAACTTAAAAATATCCGAGAATTATCTGGTATCTGACAGAAAAAGAAGACCACAATGTAGTACTATTATCATATCTAATCCAACAGCTCCGGCTTGGTTTTGAAGGACCAAACTATGTACCCCTCTCTGAAGGCGAGATCTTCAAAAATTCAATTGCTTGATGTAAATGTAACGCTCCAAACTGCAGTCGTCTACGAATGTGGAACCTTGAATAATATATGCGCCCGAAAGGAGATGCACTCAATGTCAATGATGTTTTAAGAGTTACAATCGTCTGTAGTATCTTTTTTATGTTACTACAGGTGATACATGCATGCCCCCTAGGTAAGCAAACGACGTGTGGCAAGTAATTAAAAAAGAAAGAGACAAAAGAAGTAGCATAATATGTTATCATCACATAGTGCTTCTCAATAAAATTAATTCTAAAAATTAATAAATTAAAATATCTATGTTATTAGATACTATGCACATAGAGATAGTAACATAGATTAGTAACATATGCATGATACTATTCTAAGTTACCTCACTATGACCAGCCTTATTACAATCCTAACTCTAAAGAAATTTTAAACGTAACCATGTATGTGTGCGTTGTTAGATGAAGCAAGCCGCTAAGTTTTCGAATATTAGTTCATTTCTACTCTTTTTGTCCTAATATGAGAAATTTATGACGACCAATATAACTCATATATTGGTTGTAATGACATTTGGGTTATATTGGCTGCAATGACATCTTATACTATGGGATGAAGGGAGTATTTTTTACGCAATGTGATAGAGGGAGTATATGCAAAAAAATCAAGGGAGGAAAGCCCAACTATGTTAAACATGCACAATGTTATTCTATTCTCATATTCACTAATTATCCAATAGTAGAGAGATTTACCAAAATAGATATCACAAGATTTTGAAACTTGGAAGTAGATTTGCACATTGATATTATGCATCTTCAAACAGTTATCGGGGTTGAAGATTAATTTTCACACGAGTGAATTTTTTTGTTTCGGCAAAGCAAGGGTGGATGTGGAACATTATGGAAATAGATTTGGGTGTGAGTCCGGATCCTTTCCATTTAGATATTTGGGAATCCCAATTCACTTTCGAAGATTGAAAAATAGCGAATGGAAAACAATAGAAGATCGCTTTGAAAGAAAAATAGCAAGTTGGTTGGGTAAGTTACTTTCATACAGAGATAGACTTATCCCCATTAATTCGGTCATCACTAGTTTGCCAATGTTCATGCTATCATTTTTTCAGATACCTAAAGGGATATGGAAAAAATTGGATTTTTTAGATCCCGTTTTCTTTTGGCAGAGTGATGGACATAAGAAAAAATACAGACTAATGAGATGGAATATCATATGTAGGTCCAAAGACCAAGGGGGTCTTGGGGTGGAGGTTTTGGAGCTTAAAAATGCCTTCTTAGTAAATGACTTTATAAATTATTAAACTAACAGGGTGTTAGCAGGAACTTATATACAAATATTTACACACCAAATCACTCTCTCAAGTGAAAGTAAAAGCTACGGACTCCCCATTCTGGAAAGACACGATGAGTGTGAAAGCAGATTTTTTCAATAGAGGTTCCTTTCGAGTGGGTGAAGGTGACTTGACTAGGTTTTGGGAAGATACTTGGCTCGGAGATTTGCATTTGTCTGTCTAATACCTTTATTTATATAATATCATCTAGATAAAAGAAGTCATAGTGGCTCAATTTTTGTCCCAAACCCCTCTGAATATAACCTTTGGGAGATCTTTGACTAGGAACAAATGGATGAGGTGGCTACATCTAGTGTATAGGGTAATGGATGTAGGACTTTTAGCTCAACCGAATGTTTCTATTGGGAGTTTAACTCCTGCATGCTCTTTTTCGGTCAAATCTATGTGTCTAGATTACATGAATGGTCACTTGGTTTTCATTTGTACTTATATTTAGAAGCTTAAGGTATCACTAAAATTAGGATCTTTATGTGGTTCTTGTATCAGAAAGTTTTACTTAGAAAATATAATCTGGCTAAAAGAAACTGGCAAGGTGATCAATAAGAAACAATTAAACATTTATTCATCTCATGCACTTTGCAAAGATATTATGACGCATAGTTTGTTGGAATTATGCCCTAGAGGCAATAATAAAGATGTTATTATTACAATTCTTGTTCATGATAATGTTTATATTCCATGCTAGAATTGTATTAAGCGGAAACTTTAATACTTGTGTGGTTTGTGAACAACACCGTGTCCCTAGTATGCCTCTATGGACTAGCTCATTGATTAATGATGGTTAAGGTTTCCTAACCATGGACATGAGTTGTCAATTAATAATGAGATCATATCATTGGGAGAATGATATGATGGACAGACCCAAACTAAGCGAAGCAATTAGATCGTGTCATCGTGTTCGTCTTTGCGAAGCTTTTCTTATGTCAAATATTGTATTCCTTAGACCATGAGATAATACAACTCCCTGGTATCGGAAGAAAGCTTTGAGGTCATCAAACCTCATCATATGAGAGGGTGATCATAAAGGTGTCTCTCAGGTGATCGGAAAGTATCTGTTGGGTTGTATGTATCGAGATGGGATTTGTCCCTCCCAAGTCGGAGAGATATACTTTGGCCCACTCGTGTCGATATCAACACCGCTTGCAAGCATGTGGTTAAGGAGTTAATCACAAAGTGATATCGGATTAAGGAACAAGTAAAGTACTTGCCGTGAACGAGATTGAACTAGGTATGACGGCATCGACGATCGAATCTCGCAAGTAAAATATCGCGAGAAGGGAATATATATATGGGATTGATTGAATCCTGGCATCGTGGTTCATCCGATATGATCATCGATGAATGTGTGGGAGTCAATATGAGTTTCCAGACCCCGCTGTTGATTATTGATAGAAGATCATGTCTACATATTCTCGAACCCGCAGGGTCACACACTTAACGTGTCTCGACGCTAGGATAGATTGGATAATTGGTTTATGAGTTTTTGTTCGGAGTCTCGGATGAGATTCGGGACATCACGAGGTTCGAGTGGTCAGAGAATAAGATTCATATAAGGCGGCAGTTTTTGGAGTTCGAATTGTTCCGTGTTAATCGGTATTGCAAAGCTTCTAGAACCTTCGAAGGGGACCAACGTGGCCCCACCTTCCGGGAGGGGTCATGGGCCTATGAGGAATACCGCCGCATTGGGCAGGGGCACAAGGCCCCATAGGGCCCACTGCCTAGAGAGGTTTAAACTCGAGATAGAGTTTCTAGAAGGGGAGGGTTCCTTGCCCCCACTCCTCCTTGGGGCCCGGTTTGGGCTTGGGGAGGGGCTGCGCCTCTATATAAAGAGGGGTGGGGGTGCACCACCCCCCTACACCTTCCCCTCCAACCCTAGCCGCCCTGCTGCCCTCCTCTCTCCCTCCCGACTGCTTGTAGGCAAAGCCCTGCTGCAGAAATTCTCCACCAATTACACCACGCCGTCGTGTTGTAGATCCAATCCGTCTCTCCACCATACTTGCTGGTACGAGGAAGGAGGAGACGTCGAGGTGCCGCACGTGTGCATCTCACGGAGGCATCGCCACTTGTGGTGCTAGATCGGATCGGATCACAAGGAGGAGAAGCGAGTACGACTACATCACCCACGTTCCGACAAACGTTCCGCTGGGCGAATCTTCAAGGGTATGAAGATCTAATACAATCTCTCTCGTTGTTTGCATCTCCTAGATTAGATCTTGGCTTTCCCTCTGTTCGCATCCGTAGAAAATTTTGATTTACTATGCCGCGAAACCTTTCAGTGGTATCAGAGCTAGATCTATGCGTAGATGTATTTCACGAGTAGAACGCAACATGGTTGTTGTGGGCGTTGATATTTTCTGTTGCAAGCCTCTTGTTTGTGTTCTTATTATGACGCGGGATAGTCAGATTGAAGCGGTCCAGGCCAACCTTACGCGACGTCGTTCGCGAGACGGCTCCGCACTTGACGCGTGGCTTGTTCCACACATGCGGCTGGTGGATATCAGTTTCTCTCACTATAGTTGTCATGGGATTAACACCGGAGTTTGGAAACCATAATATCACCGTTGTGGCTTTCCGTAGGTAAGAATCGTTCTTAGCATCTACTCCCATAAGCCACGTAAAACATGCAACAACAAAGTAGAGGCGTCTAACTTGTTTTTGCAGGAGTGTTTCGTGATATGGTATGACCCAAGATGTGATGTGTATAATGTATGCGATGATCATGTTTTGTAATGTTTCACGACTTGCATGTCGATGAGTACACAACCGGCAGGAGCCATATGGTTGTCTTTATAATTGTGTATGACATGTGTGTCAACTTCTTATACGCCATGTAATAGTTTCACTTTATCACTAAGTAGTTAGCAATAGTTGTAGTTGCTATTCGTGGTGGAGGAAATCATGGTGGAGTGATGGAGATCATGCCGGCACGCACAAGATGGAGATCATTGCGCGAAGATTGGCTATACCATGTCACATAAAGTTATATGCATGTGATTTTTATCCTTTTATGTATCTTATTATGCTTAGATCGCGACGGTAGCATTATAAGATGATTCCTCACTTAAAGATCAAGATAAAACTGTGTTCTCCCCAAGTATGCACCATTGCGAAAGTTCGTCGTGTCCAAGCATCACGTGATGATCGGGTGCTATAGACTCTACTCACATACAACGGTGCAAGCCAATTTTGCACACGCGAAATACTTGGGTCTAACTTGACGAGCCTAGCATGTATGCAGACATGGCCTCGGAACACAAGAACCGAAAGGTTAAGCATGATTCATATGAATGATATGATCGACGCCGTTGTCCACCATTGAAACCACATCTCTTCTCGTGATGATCGGATTAGGTGTGGTGAATTTGGATCATGTTCACTAAACAACTTGAGGGATGTTGAATTTAGTGGGAGTTCATCTAGTAATTTGATTAAGTTGAACTAGTTATCATGAACATAGTCTAATTTGTACTTGCAAATCTTGTAGATCACATGGCCAAGTCCAACTTCAACTTCAACGTTTTTCTTTGAGAAAGAAAATCTTAGAAACAATGGGTCTAACTTCACCAATTGGTTCGCAATCTAAGAATCATTCTCTGGCGGTCAAAAGGACTATGTCCTTGGGAAGCGTTAGGTGACCCCTGCTGCAAGCTATGGTGATGAGAAAGCTGTCTCGATCGGCGCAAAGATGATTATGGTGTGATTAAGAGCACCATGTTGTTTGCTATGGAAGGAACTTCAAAATCGTTTTGAAGACTATCCCGGCCTTTGAGATTCTCGAAGCTGAAAACCATGTTTCGACTCGGGCCGTTCGAGAGATATGAGATCTCGAGAAGTTCTTTAAGCGCAAGATGGAGGAAGGGAGTTTCGTTAGTGAGCACGCCATTAAGATGACGGGCTACACTCAGCATGTGAGCAACCGGAATGCACGATTCGGAGGAGCTCAAGATTGACAGGTTCGCAATCACTCCCTCCCACTACAAAAGTTTTGTAGTGACTCATAATCGATTGGTTCCATACGATCACCGAGCTCTTCGCAGTGAAGGCCGCGAAGTGGACATCAAAAGGATAATCATGTGTTGATGGTAAACAAGCCCACCTTTAAGAAAGGTAAGAGAGCAAATAAGCCCTTCAAGAAGAGGCGGCAAGAAGCCGCTCGCTGAGAAGAAGCTCAAGTCCGGTCCTAAACCGGACCGAGTGCTTCTATTGCAAGGACAAGGGTCATCGAAGAATCGTCCTAAGTACTTAGCGGACAAGAAGGTGGCACCATCAAAGGTATATTTGATATACATGTTATTGATGTTTTCCTTACTAGCCCTCGTTAGTGCACGGGTATTTGATACGGTTCGGTTGCTAATATTTGTAACTCAAACAGAGCTACGGAATGAGCGGCTTTGCGAGGATGAGGTGACGATGCTTGGCGTTAACGGATCAAGAGTTGATGTGATGGCCATCGCACGCCTCCTTAGTTTTACCTTCGGATTAGTTTTAAACCTTAATAAATGTTATTATATGCTGCGTTGAGCATGAACATCATTTACGGATCGTGTTTATTGCAAGACGGTTATTCATTTAAATCGGAGAATAATGGTTGTTCTATTTATATGAGTAACATCTTTTATGGTCATGCACCTCTTGTGAATGGTTTATTTCTTCTAAATCAAAGGGATGAAACACACATCCATAACATTGAGGCTAAGAGATGCAAAGTAGATAGTGATAATACTACTTATTTGTGGCAATCGCTGCCTAGGTCATATTGGTGTAAATCGCATGAAGAAACTCCATTCGATGGACTTTTGGAGTCTCTTGATTTTGAATCATTTGACACATGCGAACCATGCCTCATGGGCAAGATGATCAAAACACCGTTCTCGGTATGATGGAGCGAGCAACGGATTTGTTGGAAATCATACATACCGATGTATGCGGACCGATGAGTGTTTCGACGGTGGATATCGCTATTTTCTCACTTTTACCGATGACTTAAGTAGATATGGGTATATCTATTTAATGAAACATAAATCTGAAACGTTTGAAAAGTTCAAGAATTTCAGAATGAAGTGGAGAACCATCGTAATGTAAAGATTAAGTTTCTACGATCCGATCGTGGAGGTGAATATTTGAGTTATGATTTTCACGCATCTTAAAGCAAGTGGAATCGTTTCACAACTCATGCCACCCGGAACACCACAGCAATGGTGTGTACGAGCCGGAATCGAACCCTATTAGATATGGTCCGATCAATGATGTCTCTTACTGATTTGCCGTTATCATTTTGGGGTTATGCATTAGAAACCGATGCATTCACTTTAAATAGGGATCCATCTAAATCCGTTGAGACGACACCGTATGAACTGTGGTTTGGTGCTAAACCTAAGTTGTCATTTCTTAAGTTTGGGGATGCGAAGCTTACGTCAAGAAGTTGATGCCGGACAAGCTCAAACCCAAAGCGGAGAAATGCGTCTTTATAGGATACCCTAAGGAAACTATTGGGTATACCTTCTATCACAGAACCGAAGGCAAAGTGTTCGTCGCAAAGAACGGTTCCTTTCTTGAGAAGGAGTTTCTCTCGAAAGAAGTGAGTGGGAGGAAAGTAGAGCTAGACGAGGTTATTGAACCTTCTCTTGAATTGGAGAGTAGCGCAGCACCTGAAATTGTTCCAGGTCACCAGCACCAACAATAGAGGAAGCTAATGACAAGGATCATGAAGCTTGGACGATGCTCATCTTGAGCGTCGCAGTCGACAAGGTCGCGTGCCCTCCCGAGTGGTAATGCAACCCTGTCTTATCTTGTTAGTAGAAGAGTGAACCTACGAACTATGAGGAAGCGATGATGAGACCAGACTCGAGAAATGGCTAGAAGCCATGAACCGAATTGGGATCCATGGCGAAAACCAAGTATGGACTTTGGTGGACCTCCTAGCGACGAAAGGCCGTTGAGTGCAAGTGGATCTTCAAGAAGAAAGCGGACGCGATGGTAATGTTACCGTCTATAAAGCACGGCTTGTCGCGAAAGGTTTTCGACAAGTTCAAGGTGTTGACTACGATGAGACTTTCTCTCCGTAGCGATGTTTAAGTCCATTCGGATTTTATTAGCAATTGCTGCGTTCATGATTATGAAATATGGCGATGGATGTCAAGATCGCTTTCCTCAATGGCAACATTGATGAAGAGTTGTATATGATGCAACCCAAGGTTTTGTCGATCCTAAGGATGTTGATAAAGTATGCAAACTTCAGTTCCATTTATGGACTGAAGCAAGCATCTCGGAGTTGGAACCTTTGTTTTGATCAAGTGATCAAGAGTTTTGGATTTGTTCCAAATTGCTACGAAGCTTGTATCTGCAAGAAAGTGAGTGGGAGCTCGGTGGCGTTTCTGGTACTGTATGTGGATGACATATTGATTATCGGAAATGACATCAACATGCTTAACGATGTGAAGAGTTATTTGAAAAAGTGTTTTTCAATGAAAGACCTAGGTGAAGCTCCTTATATATTGGGCATCAAAATCTATAGAGATAGACAAAGACGCCTGATAGCTTTAAGCGGTACATACCTAGACAAAGTTACGAAAAGGTTCGAATGGATAAGGCAAAAAAGGTTCAAAGGCCTATGTTGTCGGTGAGATATTGAGCAAGGCTCGGTGTCCAGCTACGGTAAATGATAGGGAAGCTTTGAGCAAAGTGCCTTATGCCTCGCCATAGGTTCCATCATGTATGCCATCTTGTGTACTAGACCGGATGTGTCCAATGCTCTTAGTTTGACGAAGCGGTATCAAAGTGATCCAGAGTGGAACACTAGACAGCCATGAAGAACATCCTAAAGTACCTAAATAGAACTAAAGAAATGTTCTTAGTCTATGGGGTGATGAGCATTTCGTCAGAAAAGGTTACGTCGATGCTAGTTTCGACAACCGACAAGGATGATTCTAAATCTCGCATGGATACGTGTATATTTTGAATGGAGGCTGTGAGTGGAGAAGCTGCAAGCAAAGCGTGATCGCGGATCTCTGAGAAGCGGAATACATGGCTGCCGCGAAGCGTCAAGTGAAGGAGTTTGGATCGAAACTTTATCATCGAGCTTGGCGTGGTTCCAAGTGCATTGGACCCATTGGAGATATTGTGTGACAACACTTTGGTGCCATAGCACTCGCTAAGGAACCAAGATATCATCCAAAGACCAAGCATATCAATCATAAGTTTCATATAATCCGAGATTATATAGCGGATGGATATCGAAGATTAGCAAAGTACATAGATCCGAATGTCGCAGATCCATTGACTAAACCTCTTCCACGTAAAACATGATCGGCAAGACCTCGATTGCCATGGGTGTGAGATTGTTGCCAAATGTAAACTAGATTATTGACTCTAGTGCAAGTGGGAGGCTGGAATCATGCCCTAGAGGCAATAATAAAGATGTTATTATTATAATTCTTGTTCATGATAATGTTTATATTCCATGCTAGAATTGTATTAAGCGGAAACTTTAATACTTGTGTGGTTTGTGAACAACACCGTGTCCCTAGTATGCCTCTATGGACTAGCTCATTGATTAATGATGGTTAAGGTTTCCTAACCATGGATATGAGTTGTCAATTAATAATGAGATCATATCATTGGGAGAATGATATGATGGACAGACCCAAACTAAGCGAAGCAATTAGATCGTGTCATCGTGTTCGTCTTTGCGAAGCTTTTCTTATGTCAAATATTGTATTCCTTAGACCATGAGATAATACAACTCCCTGGTATCGGAAGAAATCTTTGAGGTCATCAAACGTCATCCTATGAGAGGGTGATCATAAAGGTGTCTCTCAGGTGATCGGAAAGTATCACATTGGGTTGTATGTATCGAGATGGGATTTGTCCCTCCCAAGTCGGAGAGATATACTTTGGGCCCACTCGATAATCGATATCAACACCGCTTGCAAGAATGTGGTTAAGGAGTTAATCACAAAGTGATATCGGATTACGGAACGAGTAAAGTACTTCGTGAGCGAGATTGAACTAGGTATGACATGCAAGACGATCGAATCTCGCAAGTGAAATATCGCGAGACGAAGGGAATATATATATGGGATTGATTGAATCCTGGCATTGTGGTTCATCCGATATGATCATCGATGAATGTGTGGAGTCAATATGGGTTTCCGGACCCGTTGATTATTGATAGAAGATCATGTGCGCATATTCTCGAACTCTTGAGCTCACACACTTAACGTGTTTCGATGCTAGGATAGATTGGATAATTGGTTTATGAGTTTTTGTTGAGTCTCGGATGAGATCCGGACATCACGAGAGGTTCCGGAGTGGTCCGGAGAATAAGATTCATATAAGGCGGCAGTTTTGGAGTTGAATTGTTCCGGGTTAATCGGTATTGTACCGGAAGCTTCTAGAACCTTCCGAAAGGGGACCAACGTGGCCCCACCTTCCGGGAGGGGGCATGGGCCTATGAGGGAGTGCCCTGGCCGCATTGGGCCAGGGGCACAAGGCCCCATAAGGCCCAGCCGGCCTAGAGAGGTTTAAACTCGAGATAGAGTTTCTAGAAGGGGGGGTTTCCTTGCCCCCCACTCCTTCTCCTTGGGGCCGCCGGTTTGGGCTTGGGGGAGGGGCTAGGGCTGCGCCCCCCTCTATATAAAGAGGGGTGGGGTGCACCCCCCCCCCTACACCTTCCCCTCCAACCCTAGCCGCCCTGCCTCCTCCCGATCGCCAGGCGAAGCCCTGCTGCAGAAATTCTCCACCAATTACACCACGCCGTCGTGTTGTAGATCCAATCCGTCTCTCCACCATACTTGCTGGTCCGAGGAAGGAGGAGACGTCTAGGTGTCGCACGTGTGCATCTCACGGAGGCATCGCCACTTGTGGTGCTAGATCGGATCGGATCGCAAGGAGGAGAAGCGAGTACGACTACATCACCCACGTTCCGACGAACGTTCATTGCTTGAATCTTCAAGGGTATGAAGATCTAATCCAATCTCTCTCGTTGTTTGCATCTCCTAGATTAGATCTTGGTTTTCCCTCTGTTCGCATCCGTAGAAAATTTTGATTTACTATGTCGCGAAACCCTTCATAGTTCACATGGCTTTTAATATTATACCCCCAATTAGTATCACGAATCTTTTCGGTAATTTGTTAATAGGATTTGAAAAGAAAGTTAAAGGAAAAATTCGAGTGGGAGTTTGCGCTTTACTTTGGGAATTATGAAATGTATGGAATGATTATATCTTTAGCAATGCAAATACTTCTTTATCTATGTAGGTTATTTCTATGAAAATTCATTGGATCTGTATGTGGTCCTTCCTACTTCTAATAGAGCAGCGGAAGGCTATGGATTTTGGATGCAACCAACTAGATATTGTTACACGGGATTTTTTCATCCGGTTCATCTAGCATTTTGATTGATCATTATCATGTTGAGGCAACATCTTATCAGGATTTCCCTTTCAACCATGTGTCGACCCTCTGTGACTTTGTAATACTCAAATTCTAATAAATTAATAAAGAGGTCCCATGCATCAAACGATGCAGAGGTCAGGGCTATTTCTCCATTAAAAAACCTCTTCAATACTACCAACACCAAAACATACTTAACGTGAAGCATCATAGAAATACCAATAAAATATCGGTAGCTAGCTAACGACAAATACAAAATAGATAGTCATGGTGAGTTTCCTATGGTGGTGGCGGATATCCTTAATATTAAGGTATCATCCATACCCGTTACCGTCTTTTGTTCACCTCGGCTTGCATCTAGCGTGGATGAGGAACAATGTTTTGGCCCCAACGCGAAACTATACTAATAAAAAAGCAGAGAAAACACATTGTTGTTATCAAGGTTAAAGACTTAAAATCATAATTCCATGAACATGGCATTGATGTGGCTTGATAGAAAATGTTGAGTGGGGCAAATATTGTTGAGGAATACAAGAAGACGACTTATGCTTAAAATTTAGAAATATATTTAATCTTGACTATTAAGGACCTTAAGCATTTTCTATAGTGTGTGTATGTGTGTGATAAATAGGGGCATGACCCCCTTTGCCCCTAAGAAATCTCTACCCCTGGTTGGTAGTTCCCCCACCACCATTATGTTGTGCCACAGTCTTGCCCCGCCATAGATGATTCTATAGTAGTACCAGACCTCCCACCTTGTCCATTTTATTCCAATAACCTCACCTCATGGTGGCCGACCATCACCTTGGTCGATGTGGTAGCACCGCACTCGATCATACCCGTCGATGGCCACAACTCACAACATGGGATGTAATCTTACATAAGAGATCTGCTAGCTTTTCTATGGGTAGGTATCATGTGATCAATACCACCATTCTTCATGATGTACTCGAAAGCCTTCTCCAAGTACCACAATTGCAGCTTCAATAATATCAAGATCTTTGATTCATGTGGCTAGATCTTGATCATGCTTTTTGAATGTAAAAGCTCTCTTAAAAGAGCCGAGAGATCCAATTTAACATGGTGTATTATATAAAAACTAAAATAAGGTTATATCTTCACTAGTCAAGGGAAATTTCGATGAACTTGGGATGATGGCCCCCATTGGCATCAACAAAGTTCCGCAACTTAGTGCTTAGCTTATCATATGTATTGACTGGTGTTCGGCTTACTAGGCATGGATTTGAACTTTTTCGAAAAAAAGGTAGTTGTCCTCTATCAAAAAGGCATGAACGAGCAAAAAATTGGTAAACTACTTCATCTAAAACGATTTCCTCGTCTACATGAAAAGCGGCCTTTAGAAATCAAGACTTGTGAGGAAATTGATGAGCTTAGTTCTTGCTTATTCAATTTGTTAGGTGAATTGCTAATTTTGTTGCTCACAATTGTATCAAGTTTTCCAATGGCATGCAGATTGAGGCGGTGAGTTGACTCATATCGAGTCAAGTTTTCTTGTAAGCATTACCAAAAAAATTGTAAGCAGAACTTTGCAACCAAGGCCAGTCATAGCTAGAGTATCATAGTACACTACTTGCCTTCTTAGATCTTCTTGGAGCTATTTTTTCAGGAAAATTTGCTATAGAACACTGTTATTTTTCGTCATTTGCTGCACATTTGCCAGAACACACCACGTGACCAAAAATAGAAAGTTGACGTGGTGTGTTCTAGCAAATGTGCCACAACATTGTAATGGTACCTAGCAAAGACATAATTATGCAGTGTATTTTGGCAAACGCCAGAAAATAACGGTGTCCTGACGATCCCTCAATTTTCATTAACATAAATCATTGCCTACAAAGTTCGCCTCAAAAAAGATCTATTGGTTCCTTGGTGGCTCCTCAACATCTTAATTGTTACTCATCGGTTCCTTGGAATACATATACGTGTCTTCGATAGTCCATCGGTCCAAAAATAAGTGACTCGGGTTCGTTTAAATTTATGTCTATTTAGACATGTTTTAGTATTTAGGCAAGTTAAATTACTAGAGATGTTGTAGTTTGGCACCCAGCGCCTCTATTTCCTGGCTCACTCACTGTCCATTGAAAATAACACATGTCTGTAGCATTGAAATATGACAAACTACCCGATAATTAGTGGACTCAGATTTTGAAAAAGAAAGTTCAACTAATGCGAAGATATATGTAGTTAATAAATAAACTAGGGTCATTTAGTCAATGCAAGAAATTAAGGTAAGAATACGACTGGTATGGATAGTCAAGGATGCATACCTAACTTGCCAAGTCAGAGCCGTCTCCTCTTTGCTGTAGAGGTACCCATCGAGGCTGCCGTTGTGCACGAGCTCGTAGACCAGCAGCAGCCGCCTGCGGCCATGGCACCAACCGATTAGCTGCACGAGATTCCGGTGCCGTAGTCTGCTGATGATGGTGACCTCGGACCTGTATTCCTTCCTCCCCTCCATGGACGCCCCCCTCAGGAATACCTTGATGGCGACGTCGCGGCCGCCGAGTGATTTCATGTGGCCCCTGTACACCGACCCAGACCCGCCCTGTCCCAGCTTCCCGTCCTCCGAGAAGTTACTCGTCGCCGCCGCTAGATCGGCGTACGGGATGGGCCGGGGTCCCGTGCTGGAACCGAACTCATCGTCTTTGTCCATGTCGAGGGAGTCCGGGGTCATATCTCCGGCAAAAATGTCTTTCTCCTCTGATTGCCTCCTTCTCACGCGGCGGAGCAGAACCGCTACGAAGACGACGAGCAGGAGCACCAGCACGGCAGCCGCGGCGGCCACCCCGGCGATGAGTTGTACGGTGGATTTCTTGGTTGAGGAGATGGCTGGGTGGGACGCGTCGTTCCTGGTGGCGAGCGTGGACTGGAAGGAGCACGAGAGCACCGTGTGATCGCTGCCGAACACGTCGCCGGTGGCTGCCGAGAAGCCTACCGAGACCTGCTCTGGCAGCAATCTTGGCAAGTCGACGGTGGCGGCAAGGGTGTAAGTGGTGCCACTGACGCCGAGAACGACGTCCAGCCTCGTGGTGGCGTTATCGTACCTCACCGTCGCGGACATCACGCCGGCGTCGACGAGGCTATCGTCTGGTAATATCTTGTAGTTGCCGTTGCCGAGCGAGTTGACGTTGTTGACGTCTACGCCGATGTGCCGGCTGCTCGGGTCCCACGCGTCACGGTAGGTGTCGAACTCCACGGCGACGAACCTGGCGTCACCGGACGCATTGGCGAAAAGCGTGGTCGTGCCGTTGGCGGGCACCATGCTCTCGCTGAAGAGCCCGAGGCAGCCGTCGTAGGAGTCCTGCGGCAGGTCAGGCGTGTACGGCGCAAGGAAGAACGCCATGCCGTGTCCGGCGGTGCTGCTGCTCCGGTCGGGCAGAGACTGGATGCTGAAGTTGAAGGTGGCAGTGAAGCCGGCCGCCTCGCCCGTAACGTGGTCCCAGAGCTGCACCGCCTGCCTGTACAGCGCACGGCCTCTTGCTCGACCGCCTGCCTCGTCGCCGAGGAGCTCGATCTTTCCGGCTTTGAGCATCGCGTCGTCCTCCGCCCTGAAATCGTCGGGGTTGATGAAGGAGTCGTATCTGAAGGAGAGAGCGGTGGCATGATGAACGTGCACGACATGGATGAGCAAGCAGCACACGAGTAGTTCGGTCGCTGTTCTGCTTGAGCTGAAGCTTAGCTTCAGCGCAGCCATTGCTGTTTTTTCTGTGTCTCTGAGTGTTCCACTGTTAAAATATCAGCACACACGTGGTAACACGTACGCACCCTTTTGTAACTCGGCGAGTAACCATGGAAGTCTGCACACTTGCGAGTTGCGAGTGACATTTTAGGACACTTGCGCGGTTGCGAGTGACATCTTTGGACCAGTACACCACATCTTCTGCTGCAAATACAGATTACGGACAGGCTCCTGGAGATGCAGGTGAACATTCAAGGACAGTGACAAAGTGACGAAATGGACTGGCATGCCTATGTCCAAATTCAACCCTACATCTTTCGACTAGCTAGTCCGGCCAATCCGCATCGTCTAATTAAGGAGAGCATCTCCACAACAAGTGGGATAGTAGTACTACTCCCTCTGATCCATATTACTTGTCGTTGAAATGGATGTATCTAGCACTAAAACATGTCTAGATATATCCATTTTAATGCCAAGTAATATGGATAGAAGGGAGTACATGATAGCCCCATGCACAGCGATCGTGTTCAGCTAGACTGACCCTGGTAACAAACAACCCGGAGAATTTATTCTAATGGTCGTTCCTTTGATTAGTCACAATAGGAGTACCATAGGTATATCATGCGTTTTATGCATAAAAAAACTGACATAGCATTATAATTAATGATGAGAAAGATCATGGTGATACATCTGTATCATAGCACATAGAATTAGAAATTTTAGTGTTGAATAAATTTTAAACATAAATTTGTATTGAGATTTTACAAATCAATAAATTTTACGAGACCATGATACTAATACGTGATACCATGCACCGTAAAGATAGCATTATATATTAGTATCATATACATGATATTATTATGTGAAAAGACATGGCAGCCTTGTTAAAGAGGAAAGAGACTGTTGTTGTATATCCGTGTGACTACATAGAGAGAACCGGCTCTTAGCGTGAAGCTCAAGGCAAAGTAAATGTTAAATCAATCCGGTGCATCAAACCACTCCGTGTGACCTCGTGACCCCGTGAATTGGAGTTTTCTTCCAGCTGGGGTTCAGTAGGGGCTGGCCACACAGCAAAGCACATTCAATTAGGCCACAAATTAATCTAAAATTATATTCTATAGATACAAATCTGAGGAACGGTTCAACGAGAGGGTTGTTTCGTAGCAAGAAACGATATTTAGAACCGGCCTGTTGGAAAAGGCCTTAGAGAAAATTTAATAATATAATCAACTGCTGGCTATAAGTAAGTGTCAAGTTATCTATAGACGGTTATAAAGCCAATATGTATGATAAGTAGTCATATAAATCTAATGTTTTATCAATACATGGTCTATCTTTCACTCTCACAAAGTGCCCATGAGCACGTGCTATAGCCGGCTCTTAGTTAACAGCCCGCTTATCTTCTCTCTCCTCTTCTCTCTTTCAACTCAGCATAAATACAATATTTAAACTCTTATAGCCAGCTGAGTCACCTTTAGAGAAAGTTCAATAAAAGGACCACTTAGCATAAATACAATATTTAAACTCTTATAGCCAGCTGAGTCACCTTTAGAGAAAGTTCAATAAAGGGACCGACTGTTGGCTATATGTTCCTGCCACGTCACTTACAGTCAGTTAATAGCCAGAAGAATACAACAGGCTGACTAGTAGATTGATCTTAATAATTAAATGACTGTACGTATACATGATCTGTTCCGATCCACCGTGATATGTATCTTTGTAGCCATGTACACACATATACCATCCAGTCCATCAAAATATATCAAGGAAAACTGATTAATAGTCAAACAACAACCAGCTGATCATAGCATCATACTGACATTTGGAATATTAAGCGAGTCTATGAAAAAATTCAAACGAAACATAACACTAAACAAGATCTCTAGCACACAAGCCGTTAGATATGATCTTGAAGACAATGAGCAACAAAATAAAGGTAGACAGCACCATGACATGGAGACTTAAAAATTACATGACTCTGTAGAATAAAACATTAACCAAAAAAATACTAAATATGATCTCCAGCAAACAAGTCATTGTTTGATCTTGGCGACGGTAACAGCATAAATCCATTGCTTAAGCAACTAACTGTTTGCATCAATCGTCCTTCAGCCACTGTATGGAAAAAAAGAGACATGGACTAGGAGTAAATATTGAAACAACAGAGGTAACATATGTAGCAGATTACTATCAACCAGATTTAGCTTAATAAGAGTGCACACCTATTTGTAGAACCTGGAGCAACCCATCTTAGCATATGACCGTAATAAATTACATGCAAGATATCATGTTGATTCTCAATGTTACGTGGAAAAAGGAAGAGGAACATGCGCATATATTAGTATCCTACCACGATTAATTATGATGCTATTTCGAAATCTATGCCAAATATGCTCGATCAAATCATTTTTGTGCTGGGTATGTTGTGACGAGCACGATTAGTAGCTTTTCTACACAGTACATCAGCGAAAGATAGATTACCACCAACATTCACTTCAGGAGGTAGAGAAAATGAAGCCCCTGGATTCTCGTTCAAGTCAATATGAATGGCGGCCTGCTCTCTCTCATCTTCGACTATCATATTATGGAGAATCACACAAGCTAGCATGATCTTTCCAACACTCTTTCTTTTATATAGATGTGTAGGCCGGCGGACAATGCTAAAACGGGACTGCAATACGCCGAAAGCACGCTCTGCATCTTTTCTTGCCGCTTCTTGGTACTGCGCAAACAACTTGTGCTTGTCTGTTTGGGTAAGTGGTATGGTCTTCATGAAAGCATCCCATTCTAGGTATATACCATCGGCAAGGTAGTAAGCAGTGGTATACTCATTCCCATTGACAGAAAACTGAACTTGTGGGGCATATCCTTTCGATGCATCAAAAAATAGTGGGGACTGGTTGAGCACATTAAGATCATTGTTTGACCCAGCAACTCCAAAAAAAGCATGTCAAATATGAAGGTCCTGGGAAGCAACGGCTTCCAGAACCATAGTTGGTACTCCATAATCACCACAGGTGAATTGAC
Source organism: Avena longiglumis (assembly GCA_030063025.1). Lineage (NCBI taxonomy): Eukaryota > Viridiplantae > Streptophyta > Magnoliopsida > Poales > Poaceae > Avena > Avena longiglumis. The sequence continues at coordinate 467,910,751 of CP125976.1, forward strand.
CCCTCCATGCTAAAGGAAACCTCTCCCATCCCCAGTGCATGCAGTCAATGCTTCCTAGCATTCCAGGAAAACCACAGGACTCGTTAATCTGAAGTAGATGCTCGACATCCTCCTGTTTGGGTCGTCTCAAGTACTCCCCACCAAACACATGAATTACCCCCCGAGCAAACTTGTCCAAGCACTCTAATGTAGTGGACTTCCCAATCTTCAAGTATTCATCAAGAGCATCAGCAGGGGTACCGTACGCTAGCATGTGCATGGTTGCCGTACACTTCTGCAATTGTGAGAGCCCTATTTGACCAGAACAATCAGCCCTATAAGTGAAACAGGGAGACCACTAACCAAGGGCATTCACAATGCGTAGGAAGAGGCCTCTATTCATACGTGATCTTGTACAAAACATACTCTCGGGGTAGAGTGGGTGTTCAACAAAGTAGTCCTCCACCAACCGTTGAAGAGCACCTCCATGGTCCCTCCAAATTTTCTTCCTTGGACCGGATCATCGCCGGCATAATCTAAGCTTAGCCTTGATTTTAATCATGAGCCTCTTAGCAAAGGAGTTTAGGATGTTCTGCGCACTAGCATAGACTTTCATGATTTTGGATCGGGCTAGCTCATCAGATGATTCCAACATGGTGGGTGAGGGAGAAAGATGAGAGGTAAAGGAAGATGGGTTTGGATGCTGAGTAGGAAGATGAGAGGTAAAGGAAGATGGGTTTGTATGGATGATTCAGAATAGGAGTTAAGATGAGAGCATTATATAGGTGTTTCTAGTGTTACTGGGTGTAATTATTCTGCATGGTTATCTATATTGCATTGTAGTTAAGTCTAGTTGTACCATTGACTACATGATTTTGCGCTACATGCATGGTTATCTGGACTGTACTGCATTTAAGGGTATTGTTGACTGCATGTTAAGTATAGTTTCAGCATATAACAATTTCAACAAAGATTAATGTATAGTAACTTTCTCAGTTTCAGCAGTGATAGTGTTAAAAATACACTAAATTTAAGCTAGGTAATGGAAAACAGGAAGTACCTTAGTTACTTTTCCCAAATAACCTCTCCCTAAAACACTTCAATACCAATACATGCTCGGATCTCGCATCTTTAGGCATCCCAATTGTGTCTTGCAACATCAATGCTCGGTAAGTTTCTAGCATAACTGACTCCTTGTGATATTTTGCTGCAAGGCACGCAAGCTTCCAAGCTTCAAGATTCTCACTAGACACACGCCTTTGTGTCTCTAACATCTCCTTGTGGCCTTCATTTCTGCATTCTGAGCATCTACAAACTTGTTGAGCTCGTCTTCAAGATCTATTATACAATATTTGTCCTTTCTTTTTCGTTTCTGCTGTTCCTTAGCTTGCTTACCACTTGGTGGCCATTCATCTCGAGCATCATCTAGAGTGAAATGATTCCCCACTTCATCATCAACACTAAACTTCCTTTTGTCTGGCTCCAGATCTTCTAGGCGTTCCAAATATGCATTCCATTTTGGTTCCTCTTTGAGAATATCCCAACAATGTTCAAACATAAATGGACCATATTCTTTGAGATCTGCCTCATAAGTTTGATATGCTCTCTTCTTTAAATCTACATCAGATTCACCATGGGAATACAAAGCATTTCCCTCCTTCCAGCTTGCACAAAACCATGCAACCTTTTTCTTAATTCTCCCAAAGCGATTCTTCACTTGCTCTATTAGCCTTTTCCTGTTATTTGGGGTGGTACGATTGTAGATGATACGTCGTAAACGTATCTATAATTTTTGATGTTCCATGCTTGTTTAGTATCCACTTTGATATGCTTTGTCTACACTGTTTTATACATTTTCTTGGACTAACCTATTAACAAGATGCCACAGTGCCAGTTGCATGTTTTCTGCTGTTTTTGGTTTTAGAAAAGCTAGTAAGGAAATATTCTCGGAATTGGACGGGACAAAATCCAGAGTCAATATTTCACCGAGACAAACACAGAGACCAAAGGGCGACCGGAGGGGAGCCACAAGGTGGCCACACCCCCCCCCCCACATGCGGGCCCACCCTAGGCCACGCCTAGGCAGGGTGTGGGCCCCCTGGCCGCCATCCTGCCTTGCCTCTTCGCCTATATAATCTTCCCGATGCCAAAACCCTAAGTACCCGATCAGATCTCCAAGAAACAGTTCATAGTAGCCGCCACCATCGTCCCTAGATTGGAGGGATCTGAAGCTCTTCCCAGCACCCTGCTAGAGGGGAGAGATCATCTCGGAGGCCCTCTTCATCACCATGCCATCCTCCAGTATGATGTGTGAGTAGTTCCACCTTGGACTATGGGTCCATACAGTAGCTAGATGGTTGTTTCTCCTCCTTTGTGCTACCATGTTTAGATCTTGTGAGCTCCGTTTATGATCAAGATCATCTATTTGTAATCTTGCATGTTGTGTTTGCGGGGATCCGATGAATATTGAGATTACTATGTCAGATTGACTAATGATTCTATCTTATTGATTCTATCATGTCTGTGTTGTTTGAGATCTTGCATGCTCTCCGTTTCTAGTAGCTATCTTGGCCAAGTAGATTCTAGTGACTCCAAGAGGTAGTATTTATGCTCCATAGTGGTTTCATGCCTCTATTGAATCTGGGGAAGTGACAGAAATCTCTAAGGTTGTAGATGTGATGTTGCTACTAGGGATAAAACAACAATCTCTTGTTCATAGGACAATTGTATTGTTTACTTTACACACATTGCTTAAAGCAGTTATCTGTTTCTTGCAACTTAATACTGGAGAGGGTTCGGATGATAACCTGAAGGTGGATTACTAGTCATAGATGCAGTTGGATGGTGGTCTATGTATATTGTTGTAATGCCCAATCAAATCTCATGGGATCATAAATGTCTAGTATTGCATTGTTATGCCTTGCTCTGTCCTGTCAATTACCCTGCTGTAATTTGTTTACCCAACATGTTATGTTATTTATCTTAAGGAGAACACCTCTAGTGAACTGTGGACCCCGGTCCAATCTTTATCATTGTTACATCATCCACTATTACTGTTTACTTTCTGCAAGCAATCATTATCTTCCACACCATACGTTTAATCCTTTGTTTTCAGCAAACCGGTGAGATTAACAACCTCACTGTTTGTTGGGGCAAAGTCTTGAGTTTGCGTTGTGCAGGTTTCCAAGTTGTTAGCAACACCTTTGAGTCGTTTCCTTCCTCCTACTGGTTCGATAACCTTGGTTTCATACTGAGGGAAAACTTATTGTTGTACTCATCATACCTTCCTCTTGGGGTTTCCCAATGAAGCTCTATAGTGATCTGAGCCGCATCAAGATGTTTTCTGGCGCCGTTGCCGGGGAGTTAAGGACGGCTTCACAAGGGGAGTCCTTCACAACCTTTATCTTTACTTTGTTTTTGTTATGCTTTGTTTTGCTTGCTTCTTTTTTATCAAAAACCACAAAAGATTAGTATCATTATGTTTGCTTTCTATTATCAAAAACACAAAAAATTAGTTCCTACTTTAGTTGCTACCATGTCCGGTGTTGTTCCAATCACTGTGTCACCTATGGAAAGGATCTTTACTTTCAAACAAGGAAGTGAAGAGAGTTTCAAAGAATCTTGGTCTAGAATTTCTGATTTACATGAAAAAACCGAGCCTAAAATGAGTCTAGGCTTAGTTATTAGCAGTCTCTACCATTGTCTTGCTCTTTGTTATAGATATGCTTTAGATGATGTAGCAGGGAGAGATATTTTTCAATGTAATGAGAATGAAGCTTTGGATGCCATAAAGAAGTTGATTACAATTTATAATTTTCCTAGAAAGTCTGATTCTTCCTTTATAAATATCTATGCTAGGTTGAACACTCTTGAGACCAGTACAGTTGCTTTGAAAGATTGCTATAACATGCTTATAGAGCACCATGATTATGTTCCAATAAATTCTGATCCTTCAAAATGGTTTCCTACAATAAAAGTTGCTATAAACAGTGAAACTTTTGATGCTCATTGTGATATCATGTCTGAATTTTGTCTTATGCCTAACGATATCTATGAGTCTTTGAATCTTTGGGGACTTTCTGAAGGGGGAGAAGAAATATCTCTTACTAATAATGCAACTATATTACCCATTGGAATAGCTGGAGGAGTGTTTACAAAGATCTCAGGGAAAGTGGTGTCTACTAATTATCTTGTTATTGAATGTGAAGAAAAAGGACAAATTACGCTTGGAAGATCCCTATTGAAACACCTTGGAGCAATAATAGATGTGGGAAAGGGCATTATGCATTTTGCTTCTCCAATAAGCAATCATACATTCCCTAAAGATAAGAAGAAAGGTAGGAGCAAGAAATTTGATGTTAATGGTTCTTCATTTGAAAATACTCGAGTCTTGCTTCTTGTGCCTAACTTAAAGGCGTTAAAGAAAAGTACTTCTTAGGAGATAACCCAATAGTTTTATTGAGTCTTCGAAGTTATTACTTCTGTAATAACCTCTTCTTATCATTTTTATTTGATTTTTCTGCCAAGAATAACCTCTAATGAGAGGGAAGTAAGATTTGGGGAAGTGCTGTCCCGAAACAGATTTTCGTGCTCCACTATATAAATTCGTGAAAAATCTCTGTATGTCGGTTTCAGCTGTAATTTTCTGAATAAATCCCCCAGTCTGTTACCTAACTTTCTTTAGTTCAACACTTTTTTATTTGAGCAACAAAAGGTCTTTGAAAAAATCAGTTTTCACATGCTAGTCTGTTTTGACAGATTTCTGCCATTATTTGCATTTGTCTCCTATCGATTTTTTGGGTTCTTTTTAGTAATTGAGCTTTTTGAAGGAATTACTACAGTAGATTGTGTTTTTAATGAAACTTTTGCTGTTTTGAAACTAAACCCAAAGTTCTATTATCTTTTGAATGCACTAATGTTGCTAATGAAGATTGTGTGAAGTTTTGTATAAAGGAAAATTCCAGGTGTAAGGGAAGAATGATGTAATGAGATGAAGAATGGACAAAACCTCAAGCTTGAGGATGCCACCATGTGTTACCCCAATAAATATTCAAGAGGTACAAGCGGCAAAGGTTGGGGATGCCCAAGGCATCCCCTTCTTCATCAATAAACATCCTAGGTCTTTCTAGACACTTTTTTTTATTGTTTCATGCACAGTTGTGTTGTTCTTGGAGCGTCTTAGTTTTGGTTTTAGTTTTTTGTTTGCTTATTTTGCTTGAATAAAGTAGTTGGACCCACGATTTCACTGTGTTGTTTCAAATAAGTTGATTGGTGTTGGAAATGAGTAGAAAATTCTTGCTTTAGTGGTACAAAAGGGAGCTTGCTTTGACTGTGGCCTAGACTCTATCATGTCATTCTAGATGTTATTTTGACCTTATGCTTAGTGATTATTGTTGTATCATGACTTGTTCCAAACAATTAGGATTGCTTAATGTGCCTTGAAAAAATCATGCGTTGTTTTAGCATACAAAAGCATAGTATTGTGGTATTCTCCTTTGATGCTTTGTTTGGGTTGACTTGGCGCATGCTCACACCATGTTATGACTATAAACCAGTCACCTTAGACGCTATGGTCATTTAGTTTTTAACTTGCGGTACTACTTTATGCTTTGATTAGTAATATTTTGTCGCTCTGCATGATTATGGCCATTATTGCTCTCTTAGTTGGTCACTCCCAGTATTTTGCTAGCCTCCACTTGTATTGAGTAAGCTCTACTCATGCATCCAACTCCCAAGAAACCAAGTTATTCCAAAGAGTACACTATAAATTCTTATGCATGGTGTGTTACACCATTCCAAGTATATTCTTGTTTTATCTATCTTCCAAATTAAACTTGTTATGTGAAAGTTAGTGATTAAAGCTCTCATAAACTTGATGGCACACTTTATTTTTCTTTCCCCTAATAAACTTGAACCATTGTGTCATCTATGTTGTATATGCTTGCACTTATACGTTGGGAATTAGCAGAACCGTGCTGTCACGGGGAGCGCTTTCAACATCTGTAAATATCTACCCAGTTGATATCATCCTCTTTTGTTTATGTATGACGTCGGTGTAAAATAATAGGGGAGCTTGTAAGTCCATGGAGTTATGTATATGTGTTAGAGAAACGCCTGGGCCGCTAGCCTAAGCCATTCCTAATCATGGTGGAAACTTGCAGCATTACCATAGTGAGCAATCTACGAAGCATTCTTCTTATAAAAAGAGAGATTGAGAAAAAGAAAAAAAGATGAGAAAAGAGGAAAGGGAGAAAAAAGAACCATTTTCCCATGGTAAATAAGAAGATTGCTGACATGCTCATTGTCTACTTGCCTTGTTATTTTGATATGGGATAGCTCCTATATCATTGGGCAAGGGGTACCCCGTTGGCGGTTCTCAATGATACACATGTACTTACTATGACAAGAACTTACCGGTAACTAAAGTTGAGTAACCTGAGGAGCGGCTGTGGCATCCCGCAAAACCACTACTAGAAAATCGCGTTGAATTTGTGCATTGCATCGTCATCATCATGCATTGTTTGCCAAAACCCTTTTTCGCAAAGCCCGCTGCTTCAAAACGCCCGACCTTCATTCAACGCCAAACCCCTATTGTTAGGATATCTTGTTTGTCAAAACTAGTTACAAAGATAATAGAAAATAAATAAAGTATTAAATTATTTTCAAGGGCAATGAACGGGCCGACCACCAACGACCGCCCAGAAAACATAAACGGTCCACCCACCGCCTCTAATCCCTAAGTCTACCCAGCTTCCTACACCCCTTGCGCCCACATCACCCTAGCCTATCACCGCCACACCATCCCTTCCTCTCTCCTCTCACATGCCGCCACGTGGCCATTTTCACCCAACCCCTTCTCTCTCCTTCCACCACAAAGAATTTCGCAAGCCACACACACGCACTAAACACCACGCCACCACCACCACTGACCGACCGGACCACCTCGCCCACGCGGTCCCACCTCAGACACGCCCCGCCTCCCTGCTCATCTCCTCGCACGGCCCCACCCGCCTCACTTCCGCCGCCTCGCCCGGCCACCGCCTTCATGGCCACTGATCACTGCCATGGCCTCCAAGCATCTCCCACTGGCCTCAAGATCCTCCAACTCGAGTCGCCAAATTTCTGCTCGACCTCACACCATCTCCGCCTCACCCTCTCGCCGCTTCTTCATCACACTGACGCCGCTTAACGCTACCGCTGCCACCGCACTGCCGCTTCGCACCACGCGCTCCGCCGCCAAGGCTCGCCTGACTTCCCGCTGCCGCCTTCACTTTCCGCTCAAGGCTGTCTCACATGACTGCCGCCGGAGTCCGCCTGACGCGACTTTCAAAGACAGCCCTGCCATCAGCCTCCGCCGAAGCCGCTTAAGGTCGCTTGCCGCCAAGCCGCCAATAACTCCGCCGCTAAGCTCGCCGGCAAGATCTCATTGTCCGCAGAACCACTCGCCTGCCAAGACGCTTTCGCTCATGGCTTCTCCGCCTGGCTTCGAAAGGTCGCCTGCCATGGCGCCAATCATTTCTGCCCTCCGCTGCCAGACCCCTGCCCAGATCACCTCCTCTCACGGCCGACCCTCCCAAGGCCGCGTGCGCCCGCCACTCGCCACTCGGCCGACCTTGCCCACTCGAGACTCTCGCTTCAACCACAAGATCTTTCCGAGAACGCTGCTTTTCCTCAGAACCAAGTTCTCCGTCATGGCACACTAAGGTCTCTAGTGCCGAGCCCCGAGCCCGACTTCGATAATCAAGACCGGAAAACCGACAAGATCGCCATTATGGAACCGAACGCCGCACGCCGATGCGAATACGCCAAGGACTACCGTGGACCAAGGCCGAACCCTGGACGTCAAGCTCGCTTCCGAATCAAGACCCCGAGGTCGAACTCGTTGAACCCAGGAACCTCAAGACCTTCCGGCTGCACCAAGACTCCGGAAAACTCCCGCCATCGAAGCAAGTTCGCCATCGACAATTGAAGCCGACGCTAAGACCGACCGTGACACCCCGACAAGACCTCGAATTCAAGACCGACCCTATGGGACCCGACAATATCAGATGCGACAAGAACAACTCAAGAATCCGATGCAACCCAAGACCAACCGAGTACTCCTTCCCCTGAACGCCAAGGACGCCGATGCGGATACGACAAGTGCTTCGTCCCGAACGCCATGACCGACAACATGAACCAAAGACCCCGGATGCAACAAGACCTACCCCGCTACCGAGAACGTTTTCGCCGAGACCTATCCGTCGAACCCTGGACCCCGAGACCAACCCCGAACCCCGGAACCCCAAGATCGTCGAACCCTAAATGTGTGACCCTTTTCCCTCGATACCCTATTTTATAAATGCATAATAACAACTTGATTGCATATTAATTTGTCATTCCCACATGCATAGCATTTGGGTTGGGGGCCTTATGCCGATTCACCGAATAATTAAATATGGGGCCCATATGCGGGCAAATCTAGCCTTATATTGGCCTCATTTAAACTTGAGTAGCGAACCGGTATCTTATCTTTTGCCATGTAAACAACATTTAATTTGCGGGGTAGATAAATAACATGAACCACCTAACTAATTGTCGGGACCCCAGTTCCGCCTAATATGACCTAATTGCATCACACCTTGCCATGCCATACATCATACATGCATCCTGCCGATCTTCTGCCGTGTATTAAATATCGCATCCGGTGTTTCTTCTAGTGTTTTGCTTCTTCGCGGATAAGGCCGTTGAGTTGATGTGAGCTTCGCCCCGATCTTCGGATGAACCTTTTCGACAATGTTTTCAGGCGAGCATCTCCCCCTTTCTACCTATCTTAATTTTATAGTCTTTATTCCCTCCTGTTGATCTATTGCTATCTGTGATGCGATGCTCTAGTTTTCGTACCCTTTGATATCCCCTACTCATGATATTGCCTTGGACACATCCTATTATCTCGTTGTTTGGTAGCTAGTTGGACTTGCGGTCGTAGTCGCTGCTCAAGTGTTGTCGCGTGTTGTCAATGCCACGCTTGTTGATGTATTGCCGCATGTTGATGTTGGAGATGATTATAGTTTTACTTATCGTCACTTTAATTTCGCTTAACAACTAAAATTGAATAAGCAGAGGCATCGGTGGGTGATAGAAAATATTTGGTTTCGAACGCCCACTTGTGTCCCAGAAGACCCCGAGTACTTGATAATTGCCTTGATTTATCGCGCTATCCACATCCGGAGGTATATGGGACCCCCGCGAGCTTGATTCATTCTTATTTCGGGCCACAAACTAGTTTGAGGTTTTATTTACGATCCCATTTATGCCATGCTTTATCGCTTTATTTACGATTGCGAGGTAACGCATTAATCGCATCGTTAGGATCGGACACGATTCCGCGGTGTCGACAAGCCCCGCTTGGGGTTCCCAGCTCGTACCAGATACCCAAGACCTTGAGGCCGTTTGAGCTTGCTTACTCCGCTATGGATTCTACTTAAGGGCTGCCCTCAAATATTTCTCAATCTCGTGATTGTTCAAATCGTGAAAGCCTCGTGGGTTTTGATTTGGTTTTTCCGAGGTCGATCGAGCGTGTTGCTATTGGTGCACTTACCGGTAAAACTTTCAAAGCCGTGTCCATGGATATGGACGACTTGGACATGATCTCGATCAGACAAGCATAACTAAAGTTTATCGCTATTAATTTGACTTATAATGACTAGTAATCGCTTCACTATAACGGAATGGCTAATTAATCGCCCACCATTGCTTGTTTGGTTGTCGCCGACAAATGTATCTCGACTAGTAAGTATTGCAACTACAACGAATGGGTCAATAAAAGTACCAACAACCATTGGGTTTGGGTTATCTCATGCTATCTGCACGAGTAGTAATTGTTGCAACTATCACGAATGATTAACTAAAAGTGCCCACTGCTTACTTTACCGTGACGATTATCTAAACGACTAGTAAAGTACCGCAACTATCACTAATTCAATAAACCGCCAACTGTGAGTTCTCAGAGACTTCCTCGATAGGTCTTGAGGGAACACCAGATGGGTTTGTTTGGTGTTAGCTTCAGTTGATCGAATAGGTCTTTCTTACCCTCCTCGATAACCGCCATTGTATCGAGTCTATAGGTTGTTTCGTGCATCCGCCGCCGCTCATCCACCATACCTATGTAGGCGAGGACCGAATTCTAGCCTCGCTGCATCGCCTCAAGATCGACGCCTCCTTCTTTGTTTTCTGCTGCCTTTGTCGGCACCCTTTGTTAAGCTGTTGAGATCGACGCCAAGAAGGTGGTTACCCTTCCGCTTGGCCTCAAGGTTATGGACGCCATTGGTTATTCTTCGTGGCTCTTAGTCCCATTTGCTTCTTGTCCGTAGTGGACGCCTACCGCTTTCAAGGTGATTTGGATCTTGTATATTATATCGTATTCTTGACTCCTTGAGTCAGTATATATCTGCTCTGTGGGTCCCATCGAGGATGTGTGTAATGTTATTACTTCGTTTTCCACCCGCACGAAAGTGCCTGGTGGGCACCTTTGAATCGTTTCTATGCGGGTTTGGTGAATTTTTCCCAAACTTGCATAGGTCCGATTCTGAGGGTGTTACAGCGGCCCTCATACTCAAGGGACATGAGATTGCCAACTTATACTTTGTCAAGTATATACTCCATATTTTTTTCACTTTAACCTTAATCACTTCAAGATACTTATGATAGGGGCAATGAGAGCTGAAAGCTAACAAGTACCATAATTTTTGGAAGCTCTTTATGAAACTTGAAATCCCTACTTACCTATGAAGGGACTTTCTTCCACTATTATATTGAGTCTCCACCTTCTATCCTTAGGCACCAATTAAGAGAGCATAGTTGCCATTCTTAGTTCTATTTGTATTGTCCCAAAACTTATTGATTGATTCAAATTGTTGATATTGCTTGTTCTTGAAATATAGTCACCCTTATGAACTTTGAAGGTGTCCTATGTATTTATGTTTTGATACACCATGAGGGACAAGATGAATGCCACTATGTTATGTTTTCTATATGTGAAACAAACAAACGTCTTTCAATGCATTATTATTCATGAATCTTTGTTTGTATCCTTTCATGTTGTAGCATAGTTTCTATGTCTTATTGTTAGAACTTCATCTTTCTTGCTCATGTTTAGAGTACTTTCATCCCAACTTTCAATACTTGAAATGGTTTGATCTTGATTGTGATGGTGCATGTCACCTAAAAAATTATTCCTTTTATCACTTACCTACTCGAGGACGAGAAGGAGTTAAGCTTGGGGATACTTGATATGTCGTAAACGTATCTATAATTTTTTATGTTCCATGCTTGTTTAGTATCCACTTTGCTATGCTTTGTCTACATTTTGAGGTATTTTTATACATTTTCTGGGACTAACCTATTAACAAGATGCCATAGTGCCAGTTTCCTGTTTTCTGTTGTTTTTGGTTTTAGAAAAGCTAGTAAGGAAATATTCTCGGAATTGGACGGGACAAAAGCCAGAGTCAATATTTCATCAAGACGAACACAGAGACCGAAGGGCGACCGGGAGGGGATCCACAAGGTGGCCACCCCCCCACGCGCGGGCCCACCCTGGGCCACGCCTGGGCAGGGTGTGGGCCCCCTAGCCGCCATCATGACTCGCCTCTTCGCCTATATAATCTTCCTGATGCCAAAACCCTAAGTACCCGATCATATCTCCACGAAACAGTCCTAGCAGCCGCCACCATCGTCCCTAGATCAGGGGGATCTGAAGCTCTTCCCAGCACCCTGCCAGAGGGGAGAGATCGTCTCAGAGGCCCTCTTCATCACCATGCCAGCCTTCGGTATGATGCGTTAGTAGTTCCACCTTGGACTATGGGTCCATAAAGTAGCTAGATGGTTGTTTCTCCTCTTTTGTGCTACCATGTTTAGATCTTGTGAGATCCGTTTATGACCAAGATCATCTATTTGTAATCATGCATGTTGTGTTTGCGGGGATCCGATGGATATTGAGATTACTATGTCAGATTGATTAATGATTCTATCAAGTCTGTGTTGTTTGAGATCTATTATGCTCTCCGTTTCTAGTAGCTATCTTGGCCAAGTAGATGCTAGTGACTCCAAGAGGGAGTATTTATGCTCGATAGTGGGTTCATGCCTCTATTGAATCTGGGAAGTGATAGAAATCTCTAAGGTTTTAGATGTTTCGCTGCTACTAGGGAGAAAACAACAATTTCTTGTTCATGGAACAATTGTATTGTTTACTTTACACACATTGCTTAAAGAAGTTATCCGTTGCTTGCAGCTTAATACTGGAGGTTTTTTTGATGATAACATGAAGGTGGATTACTAGTCATAGATGCAATTGGATGGCGGTCTATGTATATTGTTGTAATGCCCAATCAAATCTCATGGGATCATAAATGTCTAGTATTGCATTGTTATGCCTTGCTCTGTCCTGTCAATTGCCCCACTGTAATTTGTTTATCCAGCATGTTATGTTATTTATCTTAAGGAGAACACCTCTAGTGAACTGTGGACCCCGGTCCAATCTTTACCATTGTTACATCATCCACTCTTACTGTTTACTTTCTACAAGCAATCATTATCTTCCACACCATACGTTTAATCCTTTGTTTTTCAGAAAACCGGTGAGATTAACAACCTCACTGTTCGTTGGGGCAAAGTCTTGAGTTTGTGTTGTGCAGGTTTCCAAGTTGTTAGCAACACCTTTGAATCGTTTCCTTCCTCCTACTGGTTCGATAACCTTGGTTTCATACTGAGGGAAAACTTATTGTTGTACTCATTATACCTTCCTTTTGGGGTTTCCCAACGAAGCTCTATAGTGATCTGAGCCGCATCAGTAGACTGCAGCGACATCTTTCCAATATTTCTCATTCTTCTTGTAATTGGATTGTATTGGGTCGTTTGAATTATCCAGCCAAGCACTGGACTAAAATATGACCAGAGGGGGTTATTTTTGTGCTAGTAATGCACCACATCTGCACAAAAAATAACTTACCAATCTAAGATCCTCCTCTTTTGTCCATGTCAAGCGTTTGTCTGTCCTTGCACATTCACCATCTTTATCATGGTATTGCCGATGAGTACGCCATGGAGGGGTCCTCACAGTGCGTGTTTAGAGACGTGGGAAGGCGGACGGTTGGCCAGTGCAGTAACTGGCTTACCTGTGTTCGAGATCCCATGACGGTGGCGGAATCCTACTCCTGCTATAAATCACTATAAGGGCAATACACCGAGTTACAGAGATAGGTTCGTTGTGCGAGGTTTTCTGAATTTATGCCCTAAAGGCTCCCATAGGCCCGACTTATATAGTCGCCAGGTCCTAGGGTTACAGGGAAAAGTCCTAGCCAGACAGGTTATAGAGTCCTACACCGTCTATTACTAGTCTAGCGTGTCTTGTACTCCAAGGCTCCGGGTACGCTTGTGACTCCACCGTAGCCTTCTTTTGTCTGGCATGGGCCTCCCTTCTGGATCCATCTAACTGGGCCGCCCAGCAGGCCGTGGGCCATGCTACCAACTATGGGCCACCCGGGTTAGCCGGATAGGAGACATGCTATGAGGATACCCATATAGCATATCCCCAATAGTAGCACCCGGAGAACTCCGAGATCTTGCGTCGTCTTGCCTCTTCTCGTAGAATGCTCGCCTAGATGGATGTCGGCAAATCATCAAGCAATATCTTGTAGTCCTCCCAAAGAACCTCGCAAGGTTTTCTCCGTCTTCAACTTGTAAGTCGAGAATTGTCAATCTTCCATCGCATTCTTCCGTAGCCGGATCGATCCGACCATGCCGAATCTTCGATGTGATGGTTCATCCGCCTATGTCATTTAGGCGACGAGACGAGGTCATCAACGCCTCATAACTAACACATGCAGAGAACGCAATCATGTCCACTTTTCTCATGAAGCGATAAACCGCTGGCGGCGACGGTTGATGCGTGGTAATTTCCGCACGTCCGCACACGTCGTCTACGCGACAACCGTTTGATCAAGCTGCACGAATCTTGACGCCGGAGATTATAAATAGTAACTGCGGTGGAAAATTTACTTTTTCACCTCATTCTCGCCTACATCTTCTTCTTCCTCAGGCAAGCGTCTCCTTGAGCTCTCCGTGCCTCACACGAAAAACCCTAACCCCAATCTCACTACTTCAACGCATCCAATGGCTAGCGGCTCCTCTCCTTCAATGGCGTCGGTTAGCGGGCATGAGCTCCATCGTGGTGCCTCTGAGGCTGGTTATCTTAGGTCCGCGGTCGAGACCACCGGCATGAGACTATAATTCGGAAATACGGAGGCTGGAGAGGAATATGATTCCCACAAAGGCGATTGGCGCGGTTCGGACATCACGGACCGCAACATCAAGAGCTGATTGTCGAAGGCTATCTCCCCGCGATGGAGGGGCTCGCCTGGCGGGCGGCGCCGGCCGACGAGGTCACACCTTCTCCCCCAGCCAGAGAAAAGGTGTACCTCAAAGAACAGATGGTACGCGGTGTCTCCCTGCCCATCTCTAATTTCTTCCTTGTCGTCTTGAACCATTACCGAGTTCAGCCCCAAAACCTCTCTCCCAATAGTATCCTAGCGCTTAGCAATTACGCGGCACTTTGCGAGGGTTACTTAGGGATCAATCCTAGGATAGACCTCTTCATATATTTCTTCACCGTCGAGCGCGAAGCCGGAGCCAGCAAGGACGAACTCAGAAATTGTGGCACTATTAGCTTCAAGATCCGCCGGCGGCGCCCGACATCGAGGCCATGAGTCCGGAAGAATCGGCAGACTTACTTCTAACCGCCCCGGATATCCCTCTGCTTGGCCGAAGTAACGCATCTTGACTTTGTCGATGGGCCACCATGAAACTTCGACATGGAGATCCTGACTCCTTACCTCCGACATCGACGCTTCCGCTATAAGGCGGATAGAGTGGTTCAGACACGGGTTCGACCGCTTGACCTAGCCATGTCTTTGGTTCATCAAGCTTAATCCACCTCTGCGACCGGCCAAAGTCGATGCACGAGTATACCAACGGTAGAAGGGATAGCCTCTGCATCTCCGTGGATAATTTCTCGAGCGACTCCGTCAAGATCCGCCTCAAGGACATCGTCAAGGTGAAGGACAAGAAGCGTGGCTTCACCATCACCTACGACATGTTCGTAGAGATCAAGTGCCCAAAGGTAACTGTTTATTTTCCGTGTATGACATATACTCCAGTTCTTCCGTCTAGCCATTACCATCTCATCTAACATGGAGGTTCTTCACCTTAACAGCTTAGCGATATAGACGAGGACAACATGGCTCCTCAAATCTATGATCCAAAGATGAAGGAAATCACCGTCGTGTCCGACGACGATGCTCCGTTGGCGCCAAAGCGGAAGAGCTCCACCTCTGACGCTGCCGACGGAGGCAAGAAGAAGAAGACGAAGGGTGGAGTCTCCAAGAAGACTACCGGCCGCCCTGAAGGCGGAGAAAAGAAAGATTACCGGGATCCCCTTTGCCAAAGCACCCCCTCTTGTGTAAGCTTCTTTCTCTCCGACATTGTCCATTTGTCTGTCTTGTTCCTGTACTTATGCATTTTGCACGTTTCAGGAAGAAAGCCACGACCAGCTTGAAGAAGACCTCCAAAACTTCGGGGGCTTCTAGAACCATCAAGGATATGCTGCATCGCGACACATCTCCCATCATCGCCCCTGTCACTCCCATCGTCAAGCCTTCGTCCGCTCCAACAAGATCTCAAACCAAGGAAGCAGCTGACCCTTCCGCCATGGAAGTGGACTCAGCGCCTCCGAAGCTTGTTGTCGTGACAAAGCGACACAGAGAGTGCCGCACACCAAATGGTCAAGATCCGCTAAGTATGCCATCAAGAGCTGTGGTGGAAGGTGGTACCTGCCGGCGGCGCCCGCACCCAAGAAAACCATTGAGTTTCCAAAGATAGTCTATCCCAGACTTATAGGGTAGCACCTCGTTCTGGTGTGGCGACATCTCCGACGTGCGGTCTAGAGGAGCTTCTCCGGCAAGCAGAGATCTTGCAAGGAAACAGTGTATCCTTCGGCAAGCTGCTGGCTGAGAGTGCTACTAACCTCAAGATCATTGCACTTGTAAGTTATTTTTGCCTTTTTGCATTTCATATGAGTATCCCATTGTAGCCTCCGAGGATTTAGATGGAAAACCATAGGTCTTTGCGCCTAAATGCTCTATCAGTGACTAAGCTAGAAAACTTCTCACTGTAGCCCCCAGCATATAGGTGAAATGAATTATTCCGACTAGATGCTTTAAGAGTAGCATACGCAGTGTTTATAGATTTCGATACCGTAGCCCCCAAGCTTCTAGTTGTAATTGAATTAGTTTCGACTAGATGCTTAAATAGAAGCTAAGCATACATCCGAGTTAAAAACTTTATACTGTAGCCCCCAAGATTCTAATCGAAAACTGAATTAGTTCCGACTAGATGCTTAAAGAAAGACTAAGCATATTGCTAAATTAAAAACTCTCATTGTAGCCCCCGGGCGTCTAGGTGGAAATTTTCCGGCTAGATGCTCCAAGTAGACCAAACAATGTTTAATTTTTCTTTTTTCCACAGAATGAGAATGCTCGGAGGGGCATGGCCAACGACAAGTACCAGAAGATGCGTGCGTACTTGGAACCCGAAAAGGGTAAAACTGCCTTCTTGAAGGAACAGATCATCAAGAGCAAGCGTCTGTTTTTTCCTTTCTTTTTTGTATTCCGACTTGAACTTGTGTATTCTCCGAGTAATCATTGTGTACTTTACTTTCTCCGACTTGCAGAAACCATTGCCAAGGCTAAGGACATTGTCGAGCAATCCAAGCATATTCAGGAGCTGGATAGCGAGAACAAGATCCTTAAGCAGGAGAGGAAGGACATGCTGAAGATGCATGAAGAATCAATGAAATCCCTGCAGGACTCCGCCACCGAGGAGATGAACCGAGGAGATTTTGATCTTAAAAGATCAGAAGAAAGCTGTCGATGAGCAGAATCAACGCCATCATGAAGCGTACAAACTCCTCCAACAAGAACGGGACTCCTTGGCGGATACCCTCTAGCAAGCTGAGGCTAGCATCTTCAGTAAGTGATTCTCCGTCTTGGATTTCTGTAGTCTAGATACACTGAATTTTTGAACTCATGTGCTCCTTTGTCGGAAATTCGCAGATCCTATGGTTTTAACCCGGTCGCCTCCTCCGGCAAGAATGCATGGTTCTTGCCGGCAACTTCATCAACACCACCATCGCATAAGCCAAAGAGACTGCCAAGCCCCTCCAGATTAATATCAAGGCATCGGACTCTGTGGCGAAGTTCTCGGAGATCCTGCGCCGAGCCCCCGAGCATATCACAAGCTGGAAAGCTTCATGTGCACGGGCCGATGCAAGGATGGCGTTGTCCATGGTCAAGGCACACTACGAGAATGCTGACATCGACACGGTAACCTCTGGCATCCCCGACGTAGATGACAAAGGGCATGAGATAAATAATGAATCTATCTTGTCATCACTCGCGGGTTATGACACCAGAGTTGCCGAGTTAGTCGACGTCAACGTCTTCGTGCCAAGGAATACCATCGATGGCAGCGACCAAAGCTCCTCCGAGTCCATCAACACTGCCGACTTCGAGGGTGACTCTCCTGCTGCCAATGATGTTGCTTCTAAGTCACCTGCGCCAGAGGAATGAAAAACAATTTGTAATATTTGTTTCCTCTGTGATGTGTATGCGGAAAAACTATGTATTAACTTAAGGCGTAAAACAATGATGTATGTCCTTCTACTTAAGAACTAGTTCCAGCATGTATATATTTTTAAGCAAGTGCTGGCTTATCCATTACTTTGGTTCTTATGCTTGACTTTTTGTGAGTTGGAAGACTCGTTGTCGGAACCATGCGCTCAGGTGTTGATGCCCAATGGCACCGTCAATAACCTAAGCACAAAATCGCCGACAATAAGTGCCAAAAGTCACTACTCCAGAATCCACATAAAAACGACAAAGAACGTGTAGACCAGAAAACTTAAGCTAACGCCTGTAGGCGGAATTTTCACAAGTGCAATCGCAAAGCTTGTGCATAAATGTTTTATATGATCCAAAAATAAACACTAAAGGAGGTAAAAGACTCAGAAATATGAGTGAACCGGAGATCTTTATTTCATTGATCATATAAGAGGTACACAATTAGATAAAAAATGCTAAGTGTAAAAAGGACGTAGCTGTGCTATGTTCCATGGCCGATCAAGCTCCGGGTAGTCATCATTCGGGTCACGTCGCTTACGCTTATGATCCTCGTTGGGTCTATCCTTTAGTTCACGATTGTCAACGAGGTAGTAAGACCCATTGAGTAGCGCCTTGCTTATGATGAACGGTCCTTCCCATGGCGGGGATAATTTGTGTGGCTTCTTCGCTAAGTCGAGCACCAAATCCCCTCTTTAAATGAGCGATGCAACGGCGACTATAGTAGCGTAGCTTCTGGGTAGATGGCGGATCTTTGGCATGCCAAAACGCTCCTCCCGAGAAGGTCCACATCTAGGCGTCTGGATTCTTCACGTCATCTTCGTGGCGGCAACTTGGTGCATCGTGAAGTATGTCAAGGCGGGATGGCTTCGCCCATATACCATGAAGTAAGGGGTGTAGCGGTGGATCTGGGTGTAGTTCAAACTCCATAGCAGATGGTAATTCTTCCGCCTGTGCTCCACTGCTCTATGTAGCGGTGCCTCAAGACGTGGCTTGATTCCTGCAATTAATCCATTGGCTCGCTCAACTCTCGAGTTGGATTGTGGATGCACCATGATTCAAGGTGAAGTCGGATGCCCTTCTCCCAACAATATGCCTCCACTTCTCGAGTGACAAGTTGTTGTCGTTGTCGTGATAATGCTATGTGGAGACCAAATCTCACCACGGATCTGGACAAACCTGAGGGCCGTTGCCCCATCAAGCTTTCTAATGGGTTTAGCTTCTATCCATTTAGTGAATTTATCAACTGCTACTAGCAGATGTGTAAACCCACATGGTGCCGTCTATAACGGTGCCACCATGTCTAGCCCCTAGACTGCAAACGGCCAAGTTATTGGTATTGTTCGCAATTCTTCAGCAGGAACATGTGGTCGTCGGGCATAATACTGGCATCCCATGCATGTCTCAACCAGCTTGTCGGCGTCCGCCTTCGCGGTCAGCCAATAGAATCCTTGCCGGAAGGCTTTCGCGACCAAAGATCGAGGAGCGGTGTGATGCCCGCAATCTCCGTGATGGATTTCGCGTAGGATTTCAATACCTTCTAGCTGGGAAACACACTTAAGGTATACACCAGTAGTGCTCCTTTTGTAGAGTTGTCCATTGATTATGGTATAGCCCTTTGCTCGACATACTATTTGTCGTCTTTCGACTCCGTCGTCGGGAAAAGTTCTGTGTTCAAGATATTCCATGAACGGTTTTGTCTAAGCCGGAGGGACCTTTGCCACCATGTGGACGAAAGAGTCAACTCTATCCGAGTTGTCGATGTCTGCTTCCTTCACGGATGGTGTCCGTAGATGCTCTAGGAAAACTCCTGGCGGAATTTGTTTGCGCCCTGATCCAAGTTTAGACAGCAGATCAGCCGTCTCATTTTGCTCCCTAGGCACATACTTGACCTTGTAGCCCAAGAAGCTCTTGGCTATCTCTTCCACTTCGTCTCGATATGCCACCATCATAGGGTTTCACGCATTCTAGGTGCCAGCCACCTGCTAGGAAACCAAGTCGGAATCTCCACAGCAAACTATGCGCTTGATGCCAATATCCTTGGCTACGCGTAATCCGTGAATGAGTGCTTCATATTCCTCCATGTTGTTCGTAGCCTCGAAGTGGATCTCAGAACGTGTAGATTGTCCCGGTTGGTCAGTAGCAAGACACCACCCTGCCGCTGAGCGGCTTTTGATCCGTCAAAGCGCATCACCCAAGATTGTTCCGCTAACGGAGTAGCATCTGGCATCTCCGTCCAATCTGCGATAAAATCCGCCAAGGCTTGTGACTTGATAGCGTCGCGTCTCTTGTAGGTGATCTCGAAGGCGGCAAGTTCAATGCCCCACTTTTCGATCCTTCCCGTAGCGTCGTTGTTGTTGATAATGTCGGACAGTGGAGTCTTGCTCACCACTGTGATTGGTTGCTACTGAAAGTAATGCCTCAGCTTCCGAGAAGCAAGGAATACTCCATAAGCTATCTTCTGGTGGTGTGGGTAATATTTGGACTCACAAGACCTCTTACATAGTAACCGGTCGTTGAACTCCGTGCTCATAGCCCGGTTCCTTCCGCCTACCACAATGACTATGCCGATTATCGGTTGGTTGCCGCCATGTAAATTAACATGGGCTCTCCAGTGCTCGGCCGCAAGGATGGGCGCCGAGGAAAGAATCTCCTTGAGCCGCTTCAATGTCGCATCGCTTCGCCCATCCACGAATTTGTCCGCTTTCAAAGAATTGTACATGTAGGTTTTCTCTCCAAGTCGACGTGACCGACTAACTGCTACAACACAACCTATTAGTCATTGAATGTCCTTTAGGCATGCTCGGACGGTTTATGTTTAATATGGCCTTGATTTTCTCGGGTTGACCTCGATTCCACATGGAAACGATGAAGCCCAACAATTTGTCTACTGGAACCCAAGGCACTTCTTAGGGTTAAGCATCATGTTGTATTTCCGGAGATTATCAAAGGTTTCTTTTAAGTCGGAGATTAAGTCATTTGACTTTTTAGACATCACCGCTATATCTTCCACATAGGCGTGAACGGTCCGACCAATTTGGTCGTGCAGGCAATGTTGCATTGTCCGCTGGTACGTAGCACCTGCGTTTTTCAGCCCAAAGGGCATCGTAACATAGCAAAACGTGTCGTATGGAGTAGTGAACAAAGTGGCCAATTGGTCTGACTTCCTCATCTTGATCTGGTGGTATCCTGAGTATGCATCGAGAAAACACAAAAGTTCTGAGCTAGCCGTCGAGTCAATGACTTGGTCAATGCGAGGCAAAGCAAACGGATCTTTGGGGCATGCTTTGTTCAAGCCATTGTAATCAACGCACATTCTTAATTCTTTGACTTCCTCATCTTGATCTGGTGGTATCCTGAGTATGCATCGAGAAAACACAAAAGTTCCAAGCCAGCCATCGAGTCAATGACTTGGTCAATGTGAGGCAAAGCAAAAGGATCTTTGGGGCATGCTTTGTTCAAGCCGTTGTAATCAACGCACATTCTTAATTCTTTGGTTCCCTTTTTGGGGACAAGTATAGGATTGGCCACCCATTGGGTGTGAAGGACTTCTCGGATAAAACTAGCCTTAAGTAACCTAGCTATCTCTTTTCCTATGGCGTGTCTCTTCTCATCTCCAAAGCATCGTAGAGGTTGCTTCACTGGTTTACATTTTGTATCAATGTTTAAGCTGTGCTCGGCAAGTTCCCTAGGTACACCTTTTATGTCGGCAGGTTTCCAGGCAAAGATGTCCCTGTTCTCACGGAGGAACTCGACGAGCGCACTTTCCTATTTGGGATCTAGGTTCGTCCCAATGGCGGTGGTCTTGGATGCATCGCCTACCACAAGTTCCACCGGCTTGGTCTCTATGGCGGCCTTGAATGCTGAAGCGGAGTCGAAGATCTGTTTCTTCGACGCAGGCATCTCTGAGTCGTCAACCTTGCTCTGGATCTCTTTGAATTCTTTGTTGTAGAGGACAGCTTCCGCGTAGGCTGCTTCATTAATCTCGCAGTCCCTTGTTTTGGTAAAGCGTACGGATACGGTGATGACACCGTTTGGTCTGGGTATCTTGAGTTTGTTGCAGATGAAGCATGGCTTGGCCATGAAGGTGTGGAATATGTCATGGCCGAATATGATGTGGTATACACTCTTGAAGGGGACTACCTCAAAGGTCATGCGCTCTTGGCGGTAATTATTAACATCGCCAAAGGCAACCTGAAGTGTGATGCACCCAAGGGACCGAGCCTCCCGACCAGGAACTATGCCGTGGAAGATGGTGTTGGTCCGCCTTAGGTTTGCCTCCGTCAAGTTCATCTTCTGTTGTGTATCCAGGTACATGATGTTGATGCTGCTTCCACTATCTACCTTACACTTGGTGAACTCAACGCCGTCAATCAAAGGGTTGATGACCATGGCGTATTAGTTCTCCGTAGGGATGAGGTCTGGGTGATCCTTCCTGTCCCAAGTAATTGGAACCTCCGACCAGTAGTCTTTGAGGGGGTGGGGAGTGGCCATAAGTATCCTCATAGAGGTCTTCTGTTGTCGGACGGTGGAGGTGCCAAAGAAAGTGTGGTAAACTGGCGTGTTCTTCACGAAGGGGTTCTTGCCTTTGTCGTCGCTCTTGGCGGCGTGCTTGGGGTCAACATCCTCGTCCATGTCACTTGAATCCTTGGACTCCTCCTCCTTCTTCTTCCCCTTGCCCTTGCATCGCGGTCTGTTCTTCCGACTTTGCTTGTAGCCGGACTCCGGGTCCTCCTTGAGGTCGTTGACGAACTTGCAGTGTCGATTGGTATGGGTGGCCTTTCCGTTGACATCGAGGTGTACGACGCACGGCATATCGTGGTACTCTTCGTAGGTTTGTAACGTGAGCGCCCCGCATCGCCACGCGTTGTCCGCCATCACCTCGCCCGCAGTTGAAACGGCCGTTCTTCAGGAAGCCGCGGCGTCATCGTCGCCAATGCGAACTCACTAGCCAGAATCATCGGTTCAAGTCAAGCCGGTGATTGTCCCGCAAGCACTTGACTTATGTCGAGCAACGTGCCCTTTCCAACCCATCGATGAAGCGGCCATGGCGGTCGGCGGCACTCGCTTGAGGAATTCTTCATATCTAGCCAGCGGGAGAGGTAGGCGCGAGATGTCTCGTCTTTCTCTTGCACGCACCACTGTAGATCGCCAACAGTGCAGGGTCGTTTGTACGTACCCTCGAAGTTCTTGGTGAACGCCTCTTGCATGTCCAACCAATTGCAGATGGATTTCTCCGGCAAGTCGTTAATCCATTGACGGGATGTGCCCGCCAACATCAATGGGAGGTACTTGACGGCTATTACCCTCCTGCGACGCCTCACGCTTGTCGCAATTGCTTGCCGGACGCGGAGGTTCATGGCGCGACCTTCTCTTGTGTCCCTGGTTGTGCTCTCCGTCATGACGGGTCTGCTCCGTGTTGTCGCGGATGATGATGTCGCCCTGCCTTGGCGGGGGCATATCCGTACTATGGTGAGCCTTGGGGTCTTCGCGGTGTCAAGGGGAGTGGGGCGATGGCAATGGGCGACGAGGTCGGGCCTTTTCTCCATGGTCGGAGGATATGGGGATAGCATCCTTCCTATTGCGCGCATCCCTCCGTCTTCGTTCCGATGAACCCGTCTGAGACCCGACATCAAGAGATCATCCTTGGCGCTTATGTTGGCTAGGCGGCAAAATCCGGGTCGACTCAAGCCTCGAGAGGTGGCCTTTCCTCGCTTTCACCGCCTTGGCACTGGGTCGTAGACCGTCCATCGCCTCGGCGATCTATCTCGCTCCAAAAGGGTCTTGGCGATGGCGAGGTTGAGGGTGGAGTGGGCATCACCCGCCTTCTTTGTCAATGTATGGCTTGGCTTGTGCCGGCCGTGGAGCCCATCCTAGGTTTCTCCGCACACCGTGATTGTTGATGACGCGAGCCGGAGCTTTCTTGGCCTTCTCACTGCAGAAGAGTCTTGTACTACCTCCATTGCTCTAGCTTTCTATGGATTTACGCGCGTTGACGGATCTCGATCTAGTTTAGCGCCTTGTTCGCGATGGCACGCGCTTCCTCCAAAGACCGGGCGCTTCTCGTCAGTGGGTCACGTTAGGATATGAGATACTATCGGTGGCTCGACAAGGAGATCGT
Organism: Avena longiglumis; assembly: GCA_030063025.1. Taxonomy (NCBI): domain Eukaryota; kingdom Viridiplantae; phylum Streptophyta; class Magnoliopsida; order Poales; family Poaceae; genus Avena; species Avena longiglumis. Next base: position 467,934,559 of record CP125976.1, read on the forward strand.
GCATCACTTATCACCGAGTAACTTGGGCAGCAGACGTAGATGCCGGAGGCGACAAGTTTGCGGTGTTGTGGTTGCTCGGGTCGGTCTCGAAGTTCACCGCATTGGGTTAGGCGGAGGGGCATGACCTTCTTGCGATCAATGTCACAAGAACAGGTGGTCCTTCCCTTGTCCAGAGCTATAAAGCGAGCTCGTCGGGTTGATCTTCACCCATCGTCCCAATGGTGACGAACACCTCTCGAGACATGTGGCGTTGTTGGCTTGCTCGTCGGCGTGTACTCCTCCATCTCTCGCATGGCGAGTCTAGTTCCTCCGATCGAATCTATCTCCTCCGAATGCCATCAAGTCGCGATAGCGCGTCAATCATGTAGTCGGAGGGTTCGTGACTTCCTCGATGACGGGGGTGGAGGTGCAACAATGACGATGGCGAGGTGGTGGTGTGCGGCGATGGCGGCGGCGGTGGTGGCGATGGGTGAATCGGAGGGCTCGTCAATGAGCGCAGCGCTGCCGAGCCGCTTGGCCTCCGCGTAGTTGGCGATGTTCACCATGCCTCAAGGTGGGCGTCAAGCTCGCTACCGCCTTAGAATGTCGGAAGCGTCGTGGTCGATCCTTCCACAAAGTGATACATGGCATCATCATTGGGGTAGTGGGCGGATCGTAGCACGAGCCACCGGCAAGGTAATCGCGGGGTTTCGCCTGTCTCAACGCAACGCGGATCGAAGATGGTAACCACGCGTTTAACTTGGATCTCTGTTGTCCGCATTTGACGGCGGCGTACTGCGAAGTGATCTTCCACCGTTATATCCTACACAAGGCGGTTTGGGTGGGCCTTGAATTTTTGATCTTTGTCGCCAAACTCAAGAGATCCGACATCGATCCTTCCGCTAACGTGTCTCCGCCGTAGGCGGTCCGTGCGGGTCTTGATGCTCCTCCACTCGGGGAACTAGTGCAGTCGGTTTCGCCAATGAAGAGGTGGATGTCTCCGATAGGAACGATCGAACCGCGTAGGGTTCGCCTTCATCGGGATCCGTAACTCGTCGGGAGGACGATCGGAACATTGGGTAAGAGAACGCGACCGATGGCTATGGTTTTACCGATTCCCGAAGATTTTGGTCTCACCATGAAGAGCTCAGCGCCTCTTTTGCCCATGTGGGGCGCCTATCATGGTATTGCCGACGAGTATGCCATGGAGGGGTCCTCACAGTGCGTGTTTAGAGACGTGGGGGAAGGCGGACGGTTGACGGGTACGAGGTAACACAACTTACCCAGGTTCAGATCCCGCGATGGTGGCGGAATCCTACTCCTGCTATAAATCACTATAAAGGCAATACACCGAGTTACAGAGATAGGTTCGCTGTACGAGGTTGTCTGAAGTTATGCCCTTAAAGGCTCACATAGGCCCGACTTATATAGTCGCCAGGTACTAGGGTTACAGGGAAAAGTCCTAGACGGACAGGTTACAGAGTCCTATAGTATCTATTACTAGTCTAGCGTGTCTTGTACTCCAAGGCTCCGGGTACGCCGGTGACTCCACCGTAGCCTTCCTTTGTCCGGCATGGCCTTCCTTCTGGATCCATCTAACTGGGCCGCTCAACGGGCCGTGGGCCATGCTACCAACTGTGGGTCACCCGGGTTAGCCAGATAAGAGATATGCTATGAGGATACCCATATAGCATATCCCTAACAATCTTTGTTGTCATCGCCGACATTGATTGGCTGCGATGAAGTCCCAGTTTCCATGGCTTGTGTGTGGCTTTTGTGTGTTCTTAAATAAACTAAGAAAACCATCAGTTGGGTGAGGATCCGATCCCCTTCTCAAGCAATAGATGATCAAACAAATAACTTCATGTCGACATGTGCTGCTGCATAGTGTCAGGCACAAAACTATAGGAAAATTCAGTGACCGGATCACTAATTCAATGGCCATTATCTGAAGGATGGATACTACTTTATATTAGCAAACAACCGAAGAAAGGACCTTAAGCCGAAGAAATTAATTGAAATGATATGACAGAACATTAACCGAAGAAAAAACAACTAAAACACATACCATGCTTGCAGATCAGAAAGGTCAACATTCTCAACCATATACCAAGGATACATAGAACGAGCAATGCCTGTAGGCGGCACGCAGAAAGGACCTTAAGCCGAAGAACTTGGTACACCATAATTCTGAAGACCGGTGAGCCAACATGGTGCAGAGGAGGCCGCCACGGACTGCGGTGGTCGTGGGGAGAAGGCCGGCGGCGGTATCAGGTCAGGCACTGGCGGCCGGACCAGCTGAGGCGCCGCCGGCGGGACGAGATGAGAAGCCGGCGGAGGGACCTCAACAGGCGCCGGCGCACGCGTCCTTTTGGACTGTTGACCCATCTCCTTGATGCGGTGGCTCAACTTTTCTAGGGTTCCAGCGATGGCGATTTGGGCGATTTGGAGTTTAAGAGGTTCGATTTGGCTACCAAGAAACAATTTGGCGTGAGGGAAAGCAAGATTTCGCGCGCTAAGAGGAGGGAGAAGCGCGGGAGGCGAGGGAGACGCACTGGATCGAGAGCGGCAACGCTAGCTCGCATCGGGCTGCAAGCGGGCGCCTCTTCCTCGTATCCTAGGCTATAGCCGGGCGATAGATGGAGAGCCCGTTCCCCTCTCTCTCCTCTCTTCTCTCCCCTCCATGTAGGATTTTGGTGACATGGAATGTCTTAGAGCCTGCTGAGTGTGTTTTATTGTACTTGCTCCCATGGATTGCTACAGAATACAGTATTGCTCTCACTGAATTCTAAATCGATTGTCATGGTTTTCCATCATTATAAATAAGCTATGGATCAATAGCAAGGTGAGAGTAGTGTACTTGTCCAAAGTCTACTTTAATTCCCTCCTAAAATCGATTGGATAATGTCTCTTTTTTAAAAAAGAATGCGGTAGGAAAAGACCCTACAGCGAGTTTGTTTTTTAAATAATAAGAACCCAAATATATATCTGTGAGAACTTGAATCTGGATGGCTAGGTTGTACATCCACTTTCCTAACCAAGTGAGCTAGACTCAGTTCCTAAGATATTGTATGCTTACAGACTTGAGGCCTTGGCTTTCAGCACGCGCACCATTGTTCTCAATGAGATCACAATATATCCACAAATCTCATTCCTTAGCACCCTGCAATTGAGTTGTGTGTCTCTGATGTTTTTTTCAATAAAGATCACTTTATTACTCAAGACATTCGGACTTACATGCGGCATCTGTATAACTGGAAGCAGAATAGTTCTACCAATGGCGAATTCTAAGGCGAATATTTTACATTTGAGGTACGGCAGAGTTGTGAAGTCGGTAGCATCTGAGTCGTAGTGTTCCATGTCCTAGAGCCTGACGAAAGCATCAAAACGACTTGAACGATACCATCAGAAACCCACTCTCGTGGTAGTTAACAGTGCCGAACTTCAGGACTCACAGATGATCGAGCTACCTCTGTGTTCCTCCGCCCCTGATTCTACACTTGGTCCAGAATCCACTGTGAGTCGTTTCAGTTCGATGCCTCCTTAGATATTAATCCGGCAACAGCCGTGAAGAGAAGGACGTGACAACTATTGTAGATGTTTGTCCGGAGTTAGGACAGCCAGCGCCACGTGCGCAAATTAGTGAAAAACTCTAATTTTACCGGCATGTAAAACTGTGTCGACTCAGTTGTTCAGTTAGCTTGAGGGAAAACAAAAAAGCTACCACAAGAGACTTGATGGTTTTGCGCCTTGATTCTTGGGTAGATCCTCCACTGTTTAGCTGGATGAGCCTTTCACTGCAAGGATGTTTGATTCCCAGCACTCTTTGAACACACGAACAAGAAAACCGCGTGATTAGAAATGTTATGTTCAGTTAAATCCTATATGATTTAGAATCGTGCAGGTTGTAGGCTAATGTTTGTAGTCACAAAATTAACACTAAACATACTTACATACATGTCTTAAGATATCTCCCTCTCTTTAGCCTCGAAGACAAATGATATGTGGCCGATTTCATATACCATCTAAAAAGATAAATCTAACACAATATTATAGATCAATGGATCATGAACTATAGTAATAGATCATCTTTATTTCATTTCATAATAATGCTAGGTTTCTTCATCTTCCTAAGAACAAAGGGAACTACTTACACATGAAAGTAATCAATAATATCATCATATTCATATGGATGGTAAAAGTGTAAAGATAAATCTAGTGCAAACCATAATTGTATTTGGAATTACAACAAGATCAAATTTATGAAAGAGGGGAATGGTAATGATGATCGAGATGCAGCGGTTGATGATGAAGGAGATGTTGTGATGTCCTCCGATGATCCGTAAAGCAGTAAGGATTCGCCCTTCTTCTAGTTCCTCCTCCAGATCCCTCTCGGACATGGTGTTTCGAGGCTGAAAGTTTCTATGAATGTCGAATTTCAGACCCGTCTTTGCATGGTGAGAGTATTTGATGAGGCGAACGTGCTGACAGGTGTTACAGGCGGACAGTACGGGCAAGCTCTGCATGTATCATAGGTCGTTAAACCCTCTAGAGCCTTTCTTTGCATCCTCTCTTCTCCCAGGTGCGTGGAAAAATCATTTAAATGACATTTATCACTTAGAAATACCAAACTTCTATGTAACATGGCAATCCTAATTGATATATTCCTAGAAGACTCAATAATCCGGGATCATGTTGAAACAAGGACAAATGGTGCACGCGAGCATACTAAAATACCAATAATCTTACTTTACTTGTGAAAAAAACATAAGATAAATATGCTTCAAAATTAGACTCATCAACCATAGTCAAGGAACTTTGACTTGACTATGAATAGCTCATTGTGCTGTTTTCTCAATGTTGTTGATGTTGGAGCATCTCTAGCCAGGAGCCCTAAGGGGGTCCCTAAGCGAGTGGGGTGTGCCGCCCAACCGTGTTCCTCAAGGCTGCGTCCTATCTGGCACGGTTCAAGGATGTTTGGAGCACCCTCTCCCACAGTATCGTCGTCGGGAGCCTCATTCTCCAAACCACATCGTCACCACCATGCCGCCAAAGGTGTTGAAGGCGAAGGGGCTCAACAAGGGGCTAGATGGGACTTTCAAGAATCCTTGCAAGAAGCCGACACCGTAGATAAAACCAGAGGTGATGTAGGAGATGGAGTGGAGCTATCTTTGCATGCGACGGAAGTTCGCCACAGACGAACTCAACACAGGGCGTCGCAAAGATAAGTAGAAGGAAATTGTGGCAGCGGTGAACCTTGTGAAAAGCCAGGATTCTGCGCGGGGAGCGGTAGGCAGGGGAGCATGACATGGGTATCCCATGCGACTCTGACTCCACCCCGTATGCCTAGGTCCTCGTCGACACCGGACTACTTCTAGGAAAGCGTGTGCGCCACCTCGCTCTCGAGAACAAGGTTATCCCCCAAGCTCGTAGAGATTGAGCATGGCGGATATGGTGTTTCAACCCGAACCTCCTTGTTTCCCGAGCATCAACCACCGCTGCCCAAGAATCATCGATATCAATTATGCTTACACTGATTAGCCGGTAGATTAGTAGGCGCGACGACACACTGCTACAAGTGATTTCACCGACCATAGCTTGTTCCGTGCTACCGGCCTAGAAGCCGATTGTTCGATGAAACACATTTTTGTGATCAGCGCATTGGTGTTATATGTGCAATAGGATGGTTGATTGCATTTGCCGGTGTCTTAGCACACGCCTTGTGTTTGTGTGTACATGCTAATCATAGTGCCGCCATGAATGATATGATCAATGATAATACCTATGGTACCCAACATGCATTTGAAGAGGAGGAAGAGCAATATGAGGATGACGATGAAGAAGAGGAGGAAGATGACGGCGCAGAGGATGAACCCGACAAACTGATGAGTGGGAACCAAGGACCCTTGTGGAAAACCCTTAGAGAACAAGTCTTTGTGTGGTGCATGGGCCAATGTCTCTTTTGATCCCATCACCATCAACGGTGCCTACTGGAAGAGAATCAAGGACGAGTTTGATGAATGCAAGGTTCTCAACACTGAGTACGCCATCATGTACATGAAGAGGAGCCATAAGGATAAATCAAACGGGTGGGGTTTCATTTAGCACTGAAAGTGCAATGGACGTCGCCTAGAGGGGGTGAATAGGATTTTAAAAATATTACGGTTTAGGCTCTAATAAATACGGTGATAGCAAGACGCAATACTTCAAGCATGAAGGCTATCACAATGTAAAATTCATAAGTAAAGGGTTCGATTGAGAGATAACCAATGGACGCGGAGACGAAGATTTTTATCCTAAAGTTCACTTTCAAAGAAGGTACGTCTCTATTGGAGAGATGCGATGGCGCAATGCTCTCGAACGCCACAAATGGCTCACCTCGAGGTGTGGTGGCTCGATTCTCACCCAACGCCACACAAGGCCTCACTCCGGATGCGAAGGCATGCAACTCACCGAGGCCACAACAGGCTCTCCCTATTCTCCCGTGAGATCGCCACAAAGGACAACACACGATCCACTAAGGGACACTTGAGCGCGGTCACCAAAACCCGTACAAGGTTGGGGCTATATGCACAACTCAATTGAGGCTCCCAACAACAAAGCCACAAAAGGCAACAAAGCCACGAAAGGCTACAAGGCCACAACAGGCAACAAAGACCACAAGAGGTCAATACTCCAACCACACAACCGTCTAGGGTTCCAAGACCCCAAGAGTAACAAGCCCACAAGCTTGTACTCGCTGAATCTCCGAGGAGAACTCAAATCTATACACCAAATGGAAGGACAAGTCCTTCACTCCCAAAATCTAACAAAGCTACAAAAGCTATTGGGGGAATGAGGGAGGAAGAACAAAAGAGGAGAACACAAAACTCTCCAAGATCTAGATCCCAATGATTCCTTCACAAATAAAGGATTTGTCTTGGGAGAATTGTAGATCTAGATCTCCTCTCTCAAATCCCTCAAAAAGATGCAAGAATCATAGGAAGGAGAAGGGGAAAGGAAAAGCTCTTCAAGGTCAACAATGGAGGAGAGATAGAAATCCAAGAACCAAGAAAAAAGCTCATTGATCCAAAGGGGAAGAGAGCCCCTTTTAAAGGGCTCTCATATCTGATCATTTGGGCATTTACGAACCTGGCCGAAACTTCCTATGGGAGGCCAAAACTTCCGGTGGCACCTAGCCAACGGTCAGAAAAACAGCGATGTGAGAGATAGAAAAAAGTTCCTGGCCGGAACTTCCGCCGGTCCACCAGAACTTCCGCTGAGAATGGTACTACCGCCAGAAATTCTGACTAAAGTTCCATCAAATAGAGTACATAAAACAGAGAGGTTACAGTACGTGAGCGGAACGAGATCCTAAATTTCACCCGGTACTACCGGCGGCATTTATGCCCGAGCGGTATTTCTGGTCCCTGAACGGAACTTTCGACGGGGGCGGTATTACCGCTAAAACTTTCAATCCAAATTCCGCCAAATAAAACACACCCCATACAGAGATTTTACTGAGCGCATCCCAGGGGCATCAGAACATTGGCCAGAACTTCCACCGGAACTACCGGCGGCAAAATGCCCTAGCGGCACTACCGGTGATGGGCCGGAACTTCCGCCCAGGAAAGTTTCAGAAACCAAAACTGTAATAAATTTCGCGCCTGAACTCCAAACGAGATGAAACACCAATTTTGTTGAAAATATAATGACGAATAGAATCCAACAAAAATACCATGAATATATATATATATATATATATATATATATATATATGAGATATCTCCCAAGGTGTGGAGCCAGAATACTCGCAAGATCAAAAACCGCAATAAGATATGCAAGGGAAATTCGTATCTGATGAACTAGAGCTTGTTATGATGATGACCATAAGCTCTAGATCCTCTCATGGACAAGATCCAAATAACAACCAAGAAATATGATGTTATGTATGCAAAGGTTTGAGATCTCTCCGAAATATGCGAACGAGTCACTCACTTGAGAGCCCCTCCTGATAGAATGGCTATCTATCCTAAACCCGGTCTCCCAACTAAAAACACGAGACCGGTAAAAGAGAAACCCTATCAAAATCATACCTTTGCCTTGAGAATTCCACTTGAGCTTGATGTAGACCGTCTTGTCCTTCTCAAGATGGAACACCTCTCTTGATTGCGCTTGATTGCTCTTGCTTGATGAAGACTTGCATGCTTTCCCCCCCCCCCCCATAATCCATGGGGAGGCCTCTTTTTTTAACTTGTCTTCATCACTCCATGATTACGAGGATGGCAAGCTTCAAACATGAGATCTTCTAGAGATGGCGCATCTTTGCCCTTCTTCATTTTATCTTGAGGTTGATCCATCTTGATGCGACTCTTTGCACTTGTCTTGATCAACCTTCAAACTCCTTCTTTCTTTAGGATTCCAATGGGCACGAAGCCCTTGGACAATTCTTCTTCTCCTTCTTCATCTTTCAACCTTGAGACCAACACATGGCCTAAGCGATGCAATGGACAAACCTACAAGTGAAACTCAATTTACACATAGGCCATAGAGATTGTCATTAATTACTAAAACCACACATGGGGCATACATGCCCTTTCAAGCACGTCGTCAACAAATTTCGTGGATTCTTTAAGAATGTGCACCAGCAACACAATAGTGGATCAAAACCCGCCGATCAATTGGCGAAGGAGCTCAGCTTGTTCAGAGAGGGCAAGAAGGAGAAACATTTCAAGTACATGCATTACTACACAAAGCTCGCCGAGCACGAGAAATTGAAGTTCGTGCAACGACAAATCAAGAAGGACGTCGATGGTAACAGCATTGATGTGGACACCGCCGCGACAACATCTCTCGGTTACCCCATAGGCAACAACTGCCTCGTCGAGATCGCTCCTCCTGTGGCAAGAAGCAAGCTCAAGGTGGGCCGATATCATGCAGAAGCAAGATATGAATCTTGAGCTCGAGACGTCGAGAGTGGTGGTGAAAAAGATTTTTTTTGGAAAGAAACAACGCATGTCCTAATGGCCTTACGGATACACACAACACGGAAAAAAAGAAAAATTATATATATAAAAGTCCCGCTACAGAGAACTAGTGGCGGTGAAGAAGATGAAGGAGGATTTTACTCACTTGACGGCTGACATGTCAATGCATGGTGACCAGGTGAGGATGGCGCATGACAAGATCTGCAACGACATTCTACTAGAGATAGGCATCAGGAATAGGTCGCCGTCAAGAGCGATGACACCATCACCGGAAGAGACAACGACGTAAACTTCACCCGACTTGGGGGCAGAAGAGTCCGCGTCCACCGTCGATTAGTTTGGTGCTATGCATTTGGGTATACTGTAAGATTTTAAACTTCACCCGACTTGGGGCAGAAGAGTCCGCGTCCACCGTCGATTAGTTTGGTGCTATGCATTTGGGTATACTGTAAGATTTTTCGGTGGCCAAATTTTTTTATTGGCCGAAACTTTAATTGTCTAAAAGAATATTTCAAATTCCCATAGTGAGCCGTCTTTAGGGTGACGGTTGTGGAGAAGCACGCCTGAAAAATGGGCACTAGGTAGCGCCGCTCCCAAAAGGATCGATTGGGCGGCGTAGAGTCTGTCACGTAGTACTCCTGCAAGCCTGCAATTCAGTCGACACATACAAGGAACAGAACAGCGCACCGATTTGGTGAGAACCTTTGCCCCTCCTCGCACCGTGATATACGGCCGTGTGGGCGGCAGGAATTGCCGTGTAGCTGCTCTTGCTTCTTCCTTAATCATCGCCCTCCATGTTTGACAGGATTCCCAACGGCTAAGGATACACACGGACGGATGATCAGTCCCCTAAAATCAGCAACATACCACGCATAATGCACGCACACTCAAGGAAGATATAGAAAGCTGTTTAATTGCATTTGCCGCTCTGGTCAGGCACCCATTGATTTATCTTCCAAATAAATTGAAAGATTCCTTCCTAGCTTGGATACAAAGATTTCATGAGCCAGCTAGAACACACAAACTGGCCATCATAGCCGCCATGCGAGCGTTCAAAGAAATCCTCAGCTAATCAGATGGACACGAAACGTACTCCCCTATATAAGTAGCCACACCGAAACCTTAATCCAATCAGCTCCATCCATTCCATGCACTGCCTTCCCTCATAAAACAACCAAGATTTTCAGACACCACACGCTGACACGCACGCAAATGGCGAACACATGGGTGACTATTCACACGACCTGCCTCGCCGTCTTGCTACTCCTTGCATTACTGGCTCCACCGTGCACGCCCGCCACGGACACCGACGATGACGGCCGCCGTGCGCGCGCCGCCGCTGCCACCGTCGCGGACATTCTGTCGGCGCACAACGCGGCGCGGCGGGAGGTCGGGGTGGCGCCCCTGACGTGGAGCACGCAGATCGCGGGGCTCGCCAAGCGCTACGCGCAGTCCCGCCGCGCGGACTGCGCGCCGCGGCGCTCGTCGCTGTTCAACTTCGGCGAGAACGTGGCGGTGGGCAAGGGCCGTCGCTGGAACGCCGCGGCGCTGGTCGCGCAGTGGGTGGACGAGAGGCGGATGTACGACCACGGCACGGCCTCGTGCGCGGCGCCGGCGGGGATGTCCGGGTGCGCGCGGTACACGCAGGTGGTGTGGCGCAATACGACGCAGCTCGGGTGCGGCAAGATCGTGTGCGACTCCGGCGACACGATGCTCGTCTGCGACTACTTCCCGCCGGGCAACTACGGCACCGGCCCGCCATACTGATGATCGTCGCGCGCTGTTGACTCATCACGCCATGATGCATGCCAGTTACTTACTAATTGATTTCCACCATGTACGTGCTGCATGAAGTTCGTTACCATCGATTACGCATTGCACGTTCCTTTCCTTGTGATTCGCACATTGTATATTGGAATAATAAAGCTGTTTATGTTTTCAACGTTCCTTGACCAAATAGGCAGTGTCCTTCTGTAACACTGTTACAGTCAGGATGGTTGTTCTGCCGCATAATTTCCCCCTTTTTTAAACCGAAGGCACTACATATGACATTTTATAAATTAATAAATCATACGGCTATCGCCGAAGAGGGCCCCTCGAAAGCTCTGAGCCCCTAGAGCATGGATAGGACTTGACCGAACCGAGAAAAAGAAACTCGGAGCACGATCATCACCGCACAACAAGGTTTTTTCCCTTGTGCATTCAAATTTACTCGCTCATTTCTTATTTACACGATGTCCTCGCTCATTTTTTATAATAAATTAATAAAGCCCAAACGGCATTACAGGCGGTTGAGGAGAAAACCTTATACTCGCAATTAATAAGAATTACAAACACAAGCAAACACAAAATAAGGAAAAGGGCGTAGATTGAGCTAAAGCCTTCGGCCACCGAAATGCTCATTGAACTGGGAAGAGGTAAAGAAGAGCCGAGCCGTGGGAGGTATACAAGCCATCATTCACTTCGAAAAAGGCCGGATGTCGTTGAGAAATCACGGCTATCGCCGAAGAGGGCCCCTCGAAAGCGCTAAGACCCTAGAGCATGGATTGGACTTGAAACCAAACCGCGAAGAAAAAAGAAACCCCCACCGCGTAACAAGATTTTTCCCTTGTGCATTCAAATTTACTCACTCATTTCTTATTTACACGATGTCCTCGCATCTTTCTATTTTAACAATCATCATAATCTAATTGACCAGTAATACATTAACGATGCAATATAAAAACTATTCCATGAAAATTTCTGATCACAAATAGAACGGTGTATTTTCACTGCACAAAATCCAGCGTCTTGTTGATCAAATTAATGGTCTATCAGAGCATCAGATGAAGCAATCTCTTTATTGGTGCAAACTTTAAAATATCGTGGTAAAAATGGAAACCACAAGCTATACTCACACATATAGCTCAGAACTCACCTTTTTTTAACAGCGAACTCACATATATTCATGTCGAGATATGCAAGTCTAGCAGAAGAAACATAGAAGCCATTACTCAACGATGAACGCTTCAAATTAACTCTCCAATGTCCAAACCGACGCATGCATCTGCATCTAAAGTCCAAAACGTTTATGCAAGTTACGCGACCACGCACAATTAATACTGACCTCCTATATAATCACGGCACTTCCCCTGCAACACTCATCACCAAACCAATTCCCAGAACACAGCAGTTCACCATGTCTCCTTATTTCGCCTGCCTGCTCGTCACCTTGACCCTTGCACTGCTGGTCTCGCTATCGTCGCCGGCCGCAGCCATGAGCATCCCCAGCCATAACCACAGGGCCGCCGTCGGGGCACCCGTCGAGCCCACATGGGTGCAGTTCCTGCAGGTACAGAACGAAGCTCGGGACGCCGTCGGCGTGGCCCCGCTGAGGTGGAACTGGACGATCGAGCTGGACGCCATGAACTACGCGAACGAGCTCCGCGTCCCCTGCACCCTGTTGCCGATGGCGTGGCCCACCGACGGCGTCTACGGGCGGAACCTCTACTATGGCAGCGGGCACCACTCCGCGGCGCACGCGGCGGCCGCGTGGGTGGACGAGCGGCGGTGGTACGACCACGGCGCCAACGCCTGCGCGGAGGGCAAGACGTGCGGGGACTACACGCAGGTGGTGTGGAACACCACCACGCATCTCGGCTGCGCCCGCCGCACCTGCAAGAACGGCCTCGACACCGTCGCCGTCTGCCACTACTTCCCTCCCGGCAACTATGTCGGCGTGCTGCCCTACTGATCAATTCGTTTATATACTACGCAAGCTAACGACTGGAAATATGTCCAAAATCCAAATAATGTACGATACGCGTGATAGTTCATATGAAACTTATCCTGGACATGTTTCCCCTTTTTTACTGAAACTCGCCTGAATTTCAGATGGTTTTCCATGAATTCCGCGGGTGACAAATCTTTTGTTTTGGACATTGGTGCAAAAGTTCTCAGTGGCACCATAATTTATAGGCTAAATGAAAACTCATTTTTAATGTTTGAAAAAAATGTCTCACTGACTAAAAATGCACATATCTATGATTATTACAAATGGTTACGTTGTGTGCATCTAAGCCGACTTTGGGTATGTTTGGTTGGTGTACAAATGTGCCTAGCCAAATTGTTGGCAGCCTATGGTATTTTAGTTCTTACTTGGTTGGTACACTGAAGGAATGGATGGATACGCCGATGGCCGGATGCTATGCCGACGGCGTACGTCGTGACCAGGCCAGTCCTCCTATTATAATTGTCCTCGGTGTAGCCTATGCTACGCCGACGGCTGCCTCGGCGTAGCTATTTTTCCTTTTTACCTCATTAAACTTTGAAAAATCATAACTAAATTACTCTAATTTAGAAAAATACAAATAATATATCAAAATTTGCAAAAAAAAATAAGATCTATCTATCTACACTCAAATATTACACATTTATAAATGAAAATTAAGTGAAACATAAAACATTATATATAGTTTAAAATGGGCATACGAAATTCAAAAACGATCCAAACAATGCGAAACCTTCACGTGGTGTCATATTATGTGACATATTTATAAGGAAAAAATATCAAACTTGGTATATTGATTATGTCTAAAAAACCCTTCACAAAATGACCTATCTCATTCGAGGTTTCTTGGCTTTCGGGTCAAATGACCAATGTTATGGCTAGAATTAAGGCATAATTTGTGATAATATATCCATATTGTTCATACATGTGTATCATGGGATGACGAACAATATTGAAGGAGGAAGTTTTCCTTTTCGTCAACCCAAAAAGCCATTTTTCATTTTCCGAGTACAAAAAAGGACGGTTTTGTAAAGGAACTATAAAGATTAACGGGAAGGGAGAGAGATGGGTTTAGGCCTCGATGACTAACAGCATCGGGCGCTCGAGTGTTTATATAAGCCACGGCCAGAGGCGGGCATAACAGAATAGATTACACGGGATAAGATCAACCCGATCTTGTACAACAAGTTAAATATAAACAACTAACTGCTAACCAATCTACAGATCCTACCAGCCCTGATACTTATCAATCTCGTACGTTAACATCCCCCCTCGACCAAAACGTGGGAAGAATGTTGAGACCGCTCCTAAATCTCTAAAACTGCTGGACCATCAATGGCTTGGTAAGAACATCAGCTAGTTGATCATGAGTTGAAATATGACGAAGCTCGAGCGCCTTCTTAGCCACTTGCTCACGCACAAAGTGATAGTCAATCTTGATATGCTTTGTGCGTGCATGGAACACCGGATTAGCAGATAGATAGGTAGCACTTATATTATCATACCATAAGGAAGGTGGACGATGAAGAGCAAGTCCAAGCTCACGCAGTAGACCATCAATCCACATGAGTTCTGCAGTGGCATTCGCAATGACTTGTATTCGGCCTCCATCTGGATCTAGAAACTATAGGATGTTTTTTGGAATTCTAGGCAACAAGATTACCACCAAGAAAAACAGCATGTGCGCCTATAGATCGCCGATCATTTGGACACCCAGCCCAATCAACATCCGAGAACGCGCTCAGAACCATTGAGGAGGAGCGGCGAAGAACTAAACCATGAGTAGTCAGACAGAATACCGAAGTATGCGCTTCACAGCAGTCCAATGCACATCAGTTAGAGAATGCAAGAATTGACAGACTTTGTTGACACTGTATGATATATCAGGCCGTGTCAACGTGGCATACTGCAAGGCACCAACCCACTTCGATACCGAGTGGCATCCACATGAGATAACAAGGATCCCGACCCCTTTGAGAGCCTCTTCGAAACTGCCATGGGAGTAGTACAGGCTTTGGCTGCCACCATATTTGCTCGTTTCAATAAATCAAGGATGTACTTATTCTGACAAAGAGTCAACGCATCATCAGTAGTATGAACCTCAATACCCAAAAATAACCGAGATTACCGAGATCTTTAATAGCAAAGTCTTGGCGAGCTGAACCGTAAGACGATCAACAAATGCAGAGGATGAATCGATGACAATGATGTCCGACATAAATGAGGAAATACATACAGATGCCCCATTTCGATAGATAAACAGAGACACATCAGCGTAGCGGTGAAACCAAGCTCAAGCGAGAACTTAAGCGAGAAAACCAGGCACGAGGCGTTTGTTTCAATCCATACAGCGATTTCTGAAGTTTGCACAGATGACGAGGATAGCGAGGATCAGCATACCCGGGAGGCTGGTACATGTAGACATCCTCGGCAAGAATCTCATGCAAGAAAGCGTTTTGCACATCTATCTGACGATACACTGCGCGTAAAAAACATCCAGAGAGAAGAACTCGAATGGTGGCATGCTTGACGACGGGGCTAAAGGTGTCATCATAATCAATGCATTCACGTTGCTTGAATCTCTTGGCAACAAGCGGAGCTTTGTAACAATCAATACTGCCATTAGCCTTGTACTTCAGTTTAAAAACCCATTTGCTATCAATTATATTCAGGCCTGAACAAGGAGGCACCAAGCGCCATGTGCCGTTGCGATGCAACGCAGCCATCTCATCGTCCATAGCTGCTTTCCAGAGAGGGAACCGAGCCGCATCAGTATAACTGGAAGGCTCATTAGGAGTAGCAGAGACTGTTTGTGAAAGTACAAAGGAAATCTCCTAGAGGGGGTGAATAGGATTTTAAAATTACTAGCTAAATGCCCGTGCGTTGCTACGGTCTCTTAGCATTTTTATCTTTAGACATGTTCACATATAAACATAAAACATCTAAAAATTTAACTTTTATAATTCAACATCATATGTGTAGAAAGCAATATTTTTCTGGTGGACTCCAATGGTCTCACGAAACTGCACTCTACAAATTTCAATATTTTTTACTCGATTGTTTTTTATCTAGTTTCCAAATTGGTACCAGGCCAATGAATTTTTTTTCACAAATGATAGAGTAATCAAATATCATTAATTTCTTTTGCTAATTTTATAATCTAATTTTAATGGTTACCTATTATTTTGATATCAATAGCCGAGTGTAATGAAATTTAGGTTTAGAAAGTAGCTCAGGTGTTGTAAAATCTCATGTGATAAATTCAATCAGATTGTGTTTTTTTTGGTCCTTATGGCTATGAAGCAACCATGCTTTAGTTAAAAAAATATTTTTACGATGAAGAAATTAACCTTCGAGATAGTGAGTATTCGGAGACAATTCTACCTCCCAACTAAAAATACCTAATTTCAAGAAACGTTGTATTATAGTACCGATTTGTTTTCTGATATAACTGATAAGGGCAGCGTGGTGAGGTTGAGATGATTTCCTGATTTTTCTTGTGAGATGTGATATCATGATCCTTGAGTAAAGCACAAGCTGATTGAGTTCATCTTTTTCTTAGGATGCCACCGTCAAGTTTTATTAAAAATTAAGGTAGTTTCGAGGTCCGGTGCTTGCGTACAACCATCAGCTACGCAGTGGACACATCGCAGCCTCCATGAATGTCTGGTGCTCGTGTAGAACCATTGTTTTTCTTTGCCAAGCTGCTGCCCACGTACATGGATACAAAGCGGCGTCGAGGAAATTTGGCTGCATTGTACATCTCCCGTCCCACGGGCATCGTCCGCCCGGCCAGAAGCGCCTAAAGGTCACGGCGGATTCATCTGGCGAGGAAGTCCACACAGCTTGTCCCGTCGAGAGATCCACGCACGACGCAACCGTTGGACCGGAACGCCTCCTTCCTAGCCGAGCAGAGCATGACCGCGGAGGGTCAAATCGGTGGGCAAGGACCTCGGCTCCAGCCATGGTGCTTCGAATCGCGTAGGACTGGGTGAGATCGAGGTTAAAGGAGGAGGCTGCCGGTGACGGCGCGCGACGCCGTGGTGGTAGAGGAGACGGCCCGCGAGGTCGAGCAGGTTGGAGGCGCCGAGGCGATCTTGGAGGAGGGCGCCTCGGCGAGGATGCGATGGCGGCGATGGCGGGCGCGGAGGAGGAGAAGGGTCGCGCTGCGCGATCGTTCGTCGGGAAGAAGTCCAGGATTCGTTGACTCACCGGATCAACTTGGCGGCACGCGTCAAGTAAATACCTACAACTGCCAGGGGCAAATCCGTCCAATAAAAAATCGGAACCAAACACTGTGTAGACGAACCTACCAGTGTATAAATTAGTAGATAGATTACGGTTTAGGCTCAAGTAAATGCGGAATAAAACTAACGTTTAATTTATTGAGCATAAAACCTAGCCACTAAGTTCACCTAAGTGCACCAACAACCTATGCTAAGCAATACAAGCAACAAGGTGATAGCAAGATATAAATACTTCAAGCACGATGGCTATCACAATGTAAAGTGCATAAGTAAAGGGCTCGGTTGAGAGATAACCGATGGACGCAGAGATGAAGATTTGTTTCTCGAAGTTCACTTCCAAAGAAGTCGCGTCTTCGTTGAAGAGGTGCGATGGCGCAATGCTCTCCGAGCGCCACAAATGGCTCACCTCGAGGTGTGGTGGCTCGATACTCACCCAAAGCCACACAAGGCCTCACCTCGGATACGGAAGCACGCAACTCACCGACGCCACAAAAGGCTCACCCTATTATCCCAAGTGCGCACCACAAAAGTCGGGCACTTGCTGACGAGGTTTTGACTCGCCAATGCCCATTGTTATGAGCTTGGGTTTTGGAGAAGATGGGGGTGCTGGAGATCGTGGAACGGTTAATAGACAAGCAACCAGGGGACACGAGATTTATCCAGGTTCAGGCCCCCAGAGGGAAAACCCTACTCTTGCTTGTCTACTCTTGATTACGGCGGAACCAAAGGTTACAGGGGTGCGCAGATGCGATCTGGCGTGAAGGTGTGTATGCGGTGGAAAAGTCTTTTCCTCCTTGCCATGCCCTCCTAGCCTTTATATAGAGTTAGGCAGGTCTCGAGACGAGTCGATGGGTTATAAGTTTAGGGTTTACCCCTTTGAATATTCTATCTGTTCTAGTCTTGCTCTCCAAGGATTCGAAGATGTCATGGCCTTGGGCCACCCAAAAATCTCCACGGGCCGCGTATATTCTTGTGGGCCTTCCTTGGGCTGGACTAGGTATGCTAATGTCATGTACCCGCAGGGTATAACCATGTCAGTAGCCCTCGAGTGTTCAGTCGAATCACAGATTCGGCTAAGGACTCTTTAATATTTCGGGTACGGCTGTTTCTATTCAGAAAAGAATGATTTTAGTGTGTAGGGATTGTTGATGCGTGTGCCTGAATCTCCTGACAGATCAGGGTCAGTTAACTGTCTTAGGACAAAACAACATGATCTTCTTCAGATTCGGGTCCCTAGACTCGAACCCGGAACAGATGTTGGCGTAATTCGACTCCGGACGTTGAGGTCTTGTAGGAGTCGAATCCCAGTAGTTTTCGAACAATGTACCCAACGTGTCCGTCGGGATTTTCATCGCGCCTGTTGGCACGGATTTTTACTAGTAGAGCGCAGTCAGGTGCGTTACCAGGCCATCAGATGGTATCTGTAGGTCTTATGTTTGCGTCGCAGACACGGCATCCGAAAGTTTATCACCGCGGAGGTGTTTTGGGTGGTCAAGGAGGATATTACTCACTTAGCGTTGGTCAAAGTTGCCAAAAAGTTTTTGCATTTTGACCTGAAGGATCGTAGTCGAAGAATTCATAGGATGCGCGACCCGCGCTCCCTATGGGAGTAGCCCCCGAGTATCTGTTCGAGTCATAGACTCGAGCAGAGACTTTAATTCAACCGTTGTTGGCTTCAGGTCTATAGGACACAATTTTTTCGGATGCTTGAATCAATCCTCCCTATGGGAGTAGCCCCTGAGTCCGTAGTGCAGTCGTAGACTCGGCGTAGGACTCGAAGAATCAACATTGGTGTGCTACCTTAATCATGCCTCGGGTGCACGGCCAGCGCTCCTGATAGGAGTAGCCCCCGAGTAGTTGCTCGAATTGTAGATTCGAGTGAGTACTTTTAGCTGTTAGCCGAAGATTTGTAACCGTTGCTAGTATGGTTTTGATGACGTCAGTGCTGACGATTGGTGACCTCAAACGTCTGCGGCACCAGAGGTGACGTGACTGGACGAACGTGGGTCCAACTTTTTGACTTGGAGTTGACTGGTTATGCGTGACGTGCCGAGAATTACGGCGTCTCCTCGGTTTCCATGCGTAGTGGACGTCTTGCGAGCGACGGTTCGCTGCTGTGTTGACACATGGATGGTAGGATCTGATCCTAGCATTAGGGCTTCCAGATGAACGGTTCGTGTTCATCGTCTTCGTCCCTATAATTGTGGGGAAAACTGTAGTTTGTTTCACCTTAGCCATTTTCTTTCTACTGCCTCCATTTTCTTGAGCTTTTCCCTTTGCACGTTGGACGTTCTCCGATCGTTCCCTTCCTCGCTCTTGCACGCACACCGTCGCCGTCGACGCGCCACAATGGGGAAGTCGAAGAAGGCATCCACCGAGTGGGCACGTTGTTCGCTATGGACAAGAAGGGCAGGGCACCGCCACCGCCGTGTCATCGAAGGTGGGTGGCGGCGCCGCGAGACGCCATGAGGAGACCGCAAGCTTCGTTATGCGGGTTTAATCCCGCGGTATAAGGAGGCCAGCAAGATCCCCGGCGATAAGGTAACTCCCCGTCCACCCGAGGTTTCGGTGATGTTTGTCACTTTTGTTCTTTGTGGCCTCTCTTTCCAAGTCCACGATTTTCTCTGGGCTGTTGTTCTTCTATGGCATCCGCTCCATCATCTCTCACCCAATTCTCTTCTCCATCTCCTCTTTTCTTTTTTGCGAGTGCTAGATCGGTATCGAGCCGCACTTTGGCCTCTTCCGAAACTTTATTCCATAAAGAAGCAATCCGCTCGACGGAGTTTATCCGGTCGGTGGCTGCATCATTTCTCTTCGATCTACTGTTCTTTTCTTCTCTTTATCTATGTCTGAGTCCGTCCAATACTGGCGCAGGAAGTGGTTTTATATCCGCGACTCCACATTGAACGGGCAAAACTTCGTCCTTGCCCCTTTCGACTACACCCAGGAGATCTTGGAGAAGAGATCCTATAAGAATCATATCCTGGAGGGCGAGGTGGAGGAGGTAGAGGAGCTCTACCATCGGGTGGAGGCCCTCCAGGTGGTTACGGAGAAAGAGGTGAACGCTGTGGACATCATCCGCACCTTCCTCAAATGTCGGGTGCAGCCACTCCACGCAAGGGCGCATCCGATGTTCCTTTACTCTGGCCGCCACGACCCGACGAGAGTTTTGGCTGAGGAGCTCTCTAGGAGGGACCTCGACAGAGTTCTTCGGCCACTGCTGAAGTACAAGTCTGATGAGGACCTTCCGGGGAAGTGGCTGGCGCCCCCTTTCAGTGCCGTAAGACCAGTCCCACAGTTGTAGATTTTCTGACGTATGCGTGGCCTTACTATTTTCGAGTGTTTTTCCTTGTAATTGCTTGTACTGATTGTTGATGTCTTCATTGTGCAGGAGCTCAAGGTGGCTGGCATGGTGCCTCCGCTACCCGAGAGGTTTCCGATTGCGCTGGACAACGAAGTTGTGGACTCCGAGTTCGAGCTTCCGCCGATGCAATCGCCGATTGAGGGAGCCCCCGAGGCGAGCAAGGGGCAGACCCGAAAGCGAGCATGGAGCTCGAGCAAATCTTCGGATGCCTCGACTCCACCGACGCCTAGGGACCCTTCGTTCCTTGTTCACCACAACGGAGGTGACGGTGCTTCTTCCTCGCCTATCCCGGCTATGCCTATGCGGGCTATGGCGCCGCAGCCGCCGGCCAAGTGGAAGAAGGAAGAGAAGAAAGGGAAGAGGGCGCTGCCCGTTTTTGACTTGAGTGACATGGACTCGTAAGTATCTTCGAATGCCTTTCGCTACTTTATTGTCTTCTTGATTTTGATTGGTGCTTTCCTTGCATCCATTCCTCCGAGGGCTCTTTTAGTGAGGCCACTCAGGAAGCCGTGGGGGAGTCGAAACTGACGCCCCCTCCATCTCAGACGGTGGCCACCTCTGGGGGCGTTGCTCCGAACCCCTCTCCGTAGGAGGCTCAAGTGATCGTCTCCCAGAAGACTGCACCGGGACCTTCGGAGTCTCCGTCTAAGCATGTAAGTTGTTTTCTCTCTTGCTGTAGGGGGATCCCCCGGGCCTTATTTTTTGGATGATTTGCTGATCTTGCTTCCTTTCTGCGTGTCTCGGGGGGAGCCCCCGAGCATTTTTTTTCATGTGTTTGATGTTTTGCTTGTTTCTTGGGCGCAGCCCCCGAGCCCTTTTTGTGATACTTTGTTTCTTCTCGCAGCCCTTTGTGCATAGTGCGAACCTGCTTGTGCAACAGCACCTGGCGCTAGAGGCCAGCATGCGACAGCTTCGAGGTACATGCTGAATTGATCCTGTTCTTTTTCGCCTGTTCGCTAGCTTGTGTAGCTCATGTATGTTCTTGGTGCTTTTGCAGATGAAAATAACATTGCCCTTCACGAGCTTGATGCTCTCAAAAAGACTTGGGCGAGCGGAGAAGAAGGATGAGGATGTTGTTGGAGCGAAGGAGTGCCTCGAGCAGGAGTTAGATGACGCAGCTGCGACCAAGGATCTCCTGCAGTGAGAAGCTACGCATCGCGAGGAGTAGCTCACCACTGCTGCGCCTGCACGTGAGAAGGAGGTGGCCGAGAAGCTGATGCCTGCTGCTAAGGCCATTTTGGGTGAGTGTTTTTTGCCTGTCTTTTCTTTTTTCGACTGATTTGTCTTCCTGTCCTTATTCAATTCCTGCTTTGTCTTTTGCTCCAGATGCCTCGGGCATTGAGTTTGAATGAAGTGCCTTGGAGCACGGGAGTGCTCTACGATCTTGCCCACGGTCGAAGACCGCTGCAGATCTTCTTGCTCCCTTGCCAAGGCCAAGGAGATCCTCGAGCGCTTCTACAAGGAGCTCATTCCCAAGGGTGTTGCCCTTTAGGATGTAGATTATTTGGCGGATGCGCCTACTTAGCGCCACAAGCGAAGGCATCGGCCTTCCATGGGACTGGCTATGGCCATGGCGTCCGGGGCGGAGCTGGATCTTCATCAGGTCACCTCTTAGATGCCCACGGCTCCCGACGGTTCCGAGGTATCCTTCGCTCTCTACGCTTCTCGCTGTAAGCACTATGGGCCAAAGCTCATTGACCTTCTAGCAGAGTATGCAGCAGGAGGAGGTCAAGAGCAAGCACTCTGGCTTCGAGGCTACTCAGGATGCAGCTGCTTAGGCTTCGTCGTTGTAGTTTTAGGATAGTTGTCTTCTTCTTTTGTTGTAATATTTGACGAACAGTTTCCTTGTGCCACACAGTGGCCTTTTGTTGTATATAAATGATCCTTCGAGTTGTTGCTCAGTCATGTGTTGTTCATACTATTGTCTGTTTTCCTTTAGGGACCTTCAGGTGAGGACCCCGTCGATACTTCGTATGCTCCGCAGCCGCGACCATCTTTGGATGATGCGTCACATCTTGTTTTTCTTCGTGACCGCGTCTGCAGTCTTGAGAAGGAGATACTTGGCATCCGAGGTCATGCGGATGTGTGGAAGTCGAAGGCGGAGCGAGCTACCACCAGGGAGGAGTATCTGATGGGGGAGCTGCGGCAGTTGGCCGAGCAGCTACAGTGTAAGTTTCCTTGAGCTGTTGCTCATTTTTGGATGCGCTTGTTGTGCGTGTCATTTTACTATGTATTTTATATAGGTGCCAACCTTGTTTCGAGGGAGGAGAAGGAGCGCGTTGCAGTTCGGATCAACTGCTTGACCCAACAGAATATGGAAGCTGGAGGCTTTTTCTGGATGGATCGCAACCGGGCCACGGTCCTTGTGACTGTGAAGGATCGTGCTCATCAGATGTCACGAGTGCTAAGGCAGGTGAAGACTTCTCTGGCGTCGATTCTTCGCGTCATGTTTCCCCTTGATGAAGCATCGTTGACTCTATGGGGTTTGCTGGCGAAGTTTCGAGACATGCGTCACATCAGGGAGTTGGTGCGGCGCCAGTTGGTTGCGGGGGTAAAGGCCGCCCTTTCCCTCGTGCAGCTGCATCGCCCTGATGTTAATATTGCGGCTGTGGCGGCTGGGCCGCATCCTCGGCCAGATGGTGTAGGGTTCGCAGCATAGAAAACAAAAAATTTCCTACGATGTGAACTATATACCAAGATCTATCTACTAGATACAAACAATGGGCGGATGTATATCCGTAGAGAACATACCCTTGAAGACCGACAAAGCTTAACGAGTTCAACTCGTGGTTGATGTAGACGATCTCTTGCCGATCTCAATATCGAGAGAAGTCCTAGCGCAAATCGCCAGAAGATCGTGCTCGCACACACGCTCGAGGCAGAGCAACCTCCGCCTCCTCGCTCCAGCGATGCAATGGAAGCACAACTCTTTCTTGCCGAATAGCCACCTGGAACATGTATCTCGCTAGTCCGAGACCATGGGGGATAAATTCTAGAGGGGGAGAGAGATCCTTCACGAGGAGGTGTGAGAGACAAGTGAGGAGGGGGACTCCTTTTATAGGAGGAGGGCACCCAAGGGGTGGTGGCCATGGGGCTGCCCCTCCCTCCTTCATTCATGTGGGTGGACACTCCACTCACAAAATGCCCTTTAAAATCCCTCCACTCAAAGTCCACTCAAATTCCCATTAAATTTCCACCAAATTTAATGCAAACTCTCATTAAATAAAACTCTTTTATTTTATTCAGAATTTTGTCAATTACTTTAATGACAAACATTCACAAATAACCTTGCTAGAATTCTATTTCACATGCATAACCACTTTATGCAATTTCACCGAAAACCTTTTAGGTATCTAGTGAAATAAATTCCTGCGCTTGTTCATTCTTCGGCATGAAACATTTGCTCCAATTGGATGTCGGTGTCTCTTAAGTGTGTCACCCTATGGTTCGTGAATAATGCGGACATGATCGAGACCCTCTCGGATCAATAATCGAAGCGGGATCCGAGACCCATAACGACTCCACACATTCAACGATGACTTTCTTGTGATCGTCGAACCTTTTACGCTAGTATCTTAATCCCTTTGTTTCACGATATATTACATGTCCGAGATTCGATCATCGGTATCTCCATACCTAGTTTGATCTCGATCGACATGCACTCTTTTCTCATTCTGTGATATAACATTCTAGTGATCAAATCACTTGCTTGCAAGCTAATCAATGTGATATCACCGAGAGGGCCCAGAGTATATATATTCGCCGGGATGAACAAATTCCACTCTCGATCCATGAGCCTCAACATAACACTTTATTAGTTCGAATCCATCTTTATAATCACCCTGTTACGGTGTGACGTTTGATGTTATCAAGAAACTCTTAGGTGTTAGTGATTGACATGATCTCATGGTCTAAGGATTAGGATCACTTCGTAAGTTGTTATAGCAATATAAACTCAATGACTTTGATCGTAATGCTATACTTGGATGAATGTTCATCACACCATTACACTAATGTTGTGATCCCGTTATTAACAACATCCAATGTCCATGATCGTGAAACCTTGATCATCTTGTTAATCAACGAGCTAGTTTATGAGAGAGGCATAACTAGGAACTTTCTGCTTGTTTATTAAACACACATGTATTAACGCTTCCGTATTAATACAATTATAGCATGCAAAATAAACATCTATCATATACTTGGAATACACATAATAAACACTTTATTATTGCCTCGTGGCATATTCCTTCGCCTCCCACTTGCACTAGAGACAATAATCTAGTTACATAGTGATAAATCTAACACCCATTGAGTTCGTGTTGATCATGTTTTGCTCTAGGGAGAGTTTTAGTCAACGGATCCGCTACATTGAGATCCGTATGTACTTTACAAATCTTTATATCTCCATCCTTGACATGCTCGGGATGGAGTGAAACCGCGCTTAATATGCTTGGAATGCTTGTGAGACCTTGGCTCTTTGGCATTGGCAATGGCACCATTTTGTCACAATATATCACCATTGGGTCCAACGGCTTGCCACCACTCCTAGTTCGGATATGAACTCCTTCATCCAAATCGCTTCCGAGCCGCTCAAGCAAAGAACATATCCGCCTCCGTTGTTGATCCCGCTACCACAGGTTGTTTGGAGATCCTCCAACTAACCGCCTCCATTCATGAGAAATACGTATCCAGATTGAGACTTAGAGTCATCCGGATCGGTGTCAAAGCTAGCCAACATAACACTTAGCATTGAGCTCTTCTTCACCTCCAGATACAAGAAACATATCCTTAGTTCTTCATAAGTACTTAAAGATATTCTTGACCGCTATCCGGTTCAACTCGGATCCGATTGGTACCTACTAGTCAAACTAATAGCATGTGCCACATCCGTCTTGTACATAGCATGATGCATTATAGAGCCTATGGTTGAAGCATGGGGACTTTGTCCATTATCTCTCTTTCTTTCGAAGCCGGACTTTGAGTCTTACTCAATGTCTTGCCTTGCAACATAGGTAAGAACCCTTCTTACTTACGTCCATTTTAAACTTCTTTAAAATCTTATCAAGGTATGTACTTTATGATAGCCCTATTAGGCGCATAGATCTATCTCTATAGATCTTTATGCCTAATATGTATGACGCTCACCTAGGTCCTTCATTGAAAATTTGTTGTTTAGATAAATTTTAACACTGTTTAAAGATCTATATCATTTCCGATCAATAATATGTCATCCACATATAATATCGTAAATGCCACATTGCTCCCACTCACTTTCTTGTAAATACAAGCTTCTCCATAAGTTTGGACAAATCCAAACTCTTTGATCACCTCATCAAAGCGGAGATTCCAACCGTGATGCTTGCTTCAATCCATAGATGGATCGTGAAGCTTGCACACCTTGTTAGCATCCTTAGGATCGACAAAACCCTTTGGTTGTATCATATACAACTCTTCTTCAATATTACCATTGAGAAACGCGGTTTTGACATCCATCCGCCATATCTCATAATCGAAATATGCAGCAATTGCTAACATAATCCTAATCGACTTTAGCATCGCCACGGAGATAAAGTCTCATCGTAGTCAACTCCTTGAATTTGTCGAAACCCTTTGCGATAAGTCGAGCTTTATAGACGGTCACATTACCATCAAGATCGCTTTCCTTTTGAAAATCCATTTGTTCTCCATGGCCTTTCGTCGTGAGGTAATTCCACCAAGTTCCAAACTTGATTTTCATACATGGATTCCATCTCGATTTCATGGATTCTAACCATTTGTTGGAACGGGCTCATCATCGCTTCTTCATACGTCCGTAGGTCATCATTTTCATCAACCATGAAATTCATGACAGATTTCCGTGACTCGGAGCTGACGTCTGCTTGACCTGCGAGGTTCGGTAGTACTCTCTTTAGGAGTTTCATGATCATTATCATTAGTTCCCTCTTCAACAGGTGGAGCCAACTCCGGAACAACTTCCGGCGCTGCGCTACTCGCCATACTTTGAAGAGAAGGTTCCACAACCTCTTCGAGTTCTACTTTCCGACTACTCACACCTTTCGCGAGAAACTCTTTCTCTAGAAAGGATCCATTCGTGGCAACAAAAACCTTGCCCTCGGATCTGTGATAGAAGGAATACCCAATAGTTTCTTTAAGGTATCCTATGAAGACGCATTTTTCCGCTTTGGGTTCGAGTTTATCCGGTTGAAGTTTCTTCACATAAACATCGCATCCCCAAACTTTAAGAAATGACAGCTTAGGTTTGTTTCCAAACCACAATTCATACGGTGTCTTTTCAACAGATTTAGATGGTGCCCGATTTAAAGTGAATGCAGCAGTTTCTAGTGCATAACCCCAAAATGACAACGGCAAGTCCGTGAGAGACATCATATATCGAACCATATCTAATAAAGTACGATTACGACGTTCCGACACACCATTTCGCTGTGGTGTTCAGCAGTGTGAGTTGTGAAACAATTCCACACTCTTTCATGTGAGTGCTAAACTCGTAACTTAGATACTCACCTCCACGGTCGACCATAGAAATTTGATCTTTCTATTACGATGATTTTCCACTTCATTCAAGTTCCTTGAACTTTTCAAAGGTTTCACTTGTGTTTCATCAAGTAGATATAACCGTATCTACTCAAATCATCCGTGAAAGTAACAAAATAACGATATCCACCTCACACGACACACTCATTGGACCACATACATCGAAGGTATGATTTCCAATAAATGCCGCCTGCTCCATTAAACCGAAAACGGCGTTCTAGTCATCTTGCCCATAAGGCATGGCTCACATGTATCAAATGATTCATAATCAAGTGATTCCAAAAGTCCATCCGAATGGAGCTTCTTCATGCTTAACGCCAATATGACCTAGATGGCAGTACACATATATGCGGATATATCATCATTAAGTTTAATCCTTTTAGCATCAACATTATGAATATGTGTAACATTATCATCAAGATCTAATAGAAATAAACCATTCATCATCGGTGCATGACCATAAAAGATTTCATTTATATAAATGGAACAACCATTGTTCTCGATTTAAATGAATAACCACTGCATCAAACACGATCCAGATACAATGTTCATGCTCGCAGTGCACCGATAACATTTATTCAAGTTTATAACTAATCCCGACGGCAAGTGGAGAGGCAGCGTTAGAGGCGATCACATCAACGCTGATCCATTGTCAAAACGCATCTTGACCTCACCCTTGCTAGCGGTCGCTTGTTCCGCAATCGATTCAAGTTACAAATATTAGCAATCGAACCGTATCAAATACCCAAAGCTATCATGAGCACTAGTCAAGTACACATAAATAACATGTATATCATATATACCTTTGTTTGCCTTGTCGGCCTTCTTGTCCGCCGATACTTGGGGCGATTATGCCCAAAGGGCTACCCCTTACAATAGTAGCACTCGAATCGACTTAGGTCCAACTCGGGTTTCTTTTTCGCTGCAATGTGCTTGCCACCCTTACTTCCTTCCGCTTTTCCTTCTTATCTTTCTTGAAACCAGTGTTCCTATTGATCATCAACACTTGATGTTCCTTTTGATCTCCACTTCTAGCTTTTAAGCATTGGAAGCTCGAGGAGAGACTTCTTCATGCCTTGCATATTATAGTTCATCACGAAGCTCTTATAGCTAGGTGGCGTAGACCCAGAACACGATGGATGCCTAAGTCAATGGGAATCGATATTCCCAAGGACACAAGCTTATCTACAGAACTTGACATCTTGAGTACATGCTCACTAAAGGAGTCAGCTCTTCCATCATGACTAAAGAACTTTTTCAAGTTGTAGCTCTCACAAAGCATGTGTGTCAAAATCATTTTCAACTCACCCATTGTATCAAATGCATTGCCGTTTTCAAAATGCTTCAAGTTCCTCTAGCCCATACAATATGCCGCAATGAACTAAGTTGTGGTCCTCCGACGAGTCGATAGACATTCTTCTCCTCGTGGGCATCATCAAAAGGTGGGGCCTAACGCGCATCTAGCACATATTGCTTTTGTGCAAAGCAGAGAGAATCCTCAAATTCATGGCCCATTCGGTAAAGTTGCTACTGCTCGCTAGTTTCTTTCTCCATGAACACATTGAAATTAAAAGGTGGTGGTGCCATCTACAACAGAATTTGTAAAGTTTAGACTAAGTGTATGATAGATTGAGTTCAAATAATCCATATTATGAATGAACTCCCACTCAAAACGACATCCTCGTGCCTTTTGGTGATTACATGAACCAAATCCACTACACCAAGTCCGATCATCATGTGAGTCGGTATAGCTTCAAAGGCGAGCATCAAATGGGCATCATATCAACTATATGACTCATGCTTAACCTTTAGGTCCGTGTTACGAGGCCATGTCTCATACATGCTAGGCTCGCCACATTAGAGCCTTAGTATTCACTTGTGTAACTGTTTTACACCCAAAATATGGTCGTGGATCCAAGAACACCCGATCATCACGTGATGTCTTGGAGCGACGAAAACATAATCGGTGCATACTAAAGGAAGAACACATTCTTATCTTGATATTTAAATGAGGGATCATCTTATTATGCTAACAAAGCGCTAAACAAGCAATATAAGATGCTATCAAACATCATATGTTTATTAGTGAAATGATATGGTTCCCGCAGATGATCTCTATCATGTGCATCGTGGTATGATCACTATCATACCTATATGTGTAAATCCAAGGTCTATGGATTTTACACGCTATGTTTGTTGTAAGAGTATCATCTCATACTTCTACTTACAATATTACCATATCATAACACTAGCCCAGCAACAATCTAAACTAGACGCCTCTAATTTATCCATTGCAAGTTTTACGTGGCTTAGGGCTTTCGAGATAGAACCGTTCTTACCTACGAACATGAACCACAACGAGGATAATCAAATTGTTGACAACTCGCTTGCAAAATAGATATTGACTATAGTAGGAGAGACAGACACCCGCAAGCCACTTATGCAAACTAGTTGCCTGTCAAGCGTGGATCAGGTCTCATGTGCGAGGACATGTAAAGTTTGTCCAGGCCGCTTCATCCCACTATGCCACCAATATCCAAAATTACAACAAAAGAGCAACAACATGATCATCATCGCCCACATACTCATATGTGTACTACCTGTAAAGTATCTACGCATAGATCCGGCTCGATACCCTTTGTAGGGTTCGCAAGATAGAAAACAAAAATTTCCTACGATGTGAACTATATACCAAGATCTATCTACTAGATACAAACAACGAGCGGATGTATATCCGTAGAGAACATACCCTTGAAGACCGACAAAGCTTAACGAGTTCAACTCGTGGTTGATGTAGACGATCTCTGCCGATCTCAAGATCGAGAGGAAGTCCTAGTGCCGCAAATCAGCAGCAAGATCCGTGCTCGCACACGCTCGAGGCACCGAGCAACCTCCGCCTCCTCGCCCAGCGATGCAGCGAAGCACAACTCTTTCTTGCCGAATAGCCACCGGAACATGTATCTCGCTAGTCCGAGACCATGGGGATAAATTCTAGATGGGAGAGAGATCCTTCACGAGGAGGTGTGAGAGACAAGTGAGGAGGGGCTCCTTTATAGGAGGAGGGGGCACCCAAGGGTGGCACCCGACATGGGGCAGCCCCTCCCTCCTTCATTCATGTGGGTGGACACTCCACTCACAAAATGCCCTTTAAATTTCCTCCACTCAAAAGTCCACTCAAATTCCCATTAAATTTCCACCAAATTTAATGCAAACTCTCATTAAATAAAACTTTTTATTTTATTCAGAATTTTGTCAATTAATTTAATGACAAACATTCACAAATAACCCTTGCTAGAATTTTATTTCACATGCATAACCACTTTATGCAATTTCACCCGAAAACCTGCTTGTATCTAGTGAAATAAATTCCTGCGCTTGTTCATTCTTTTCGCATGAAAAATTTGCTCCAATTGGATGTCGGTGTCTCTTATGTGTCACCCTACGGTCGTGAATAATGCGGACATGATCGAGACCCTCTCGGATCAATAATCGAAGCGGGATCCGGAGACCCATCGACTCCCACACATTCAACGATGACTTTCTTGTGATCGCCGTAACCTTTACGCTAGTATCTTAATCCCTTTGTTTCACGATATATTACATGTCCGAGATTCGATCATCGCATCTCCATACCTAGTTTGATCTCGCATCGACATGCACTCTTTCTCGCTCTGTGATATAACATTCTAGTGATCAAATCACTTGCTTGCAAGCTAATCAATGTGATATCACCGAGAGGGCCCAGAGTATATCTATTCGCATCGGATGAACAAATTCCACTCTCGACCCATGAGCCTCAACATAACACTTTATTAGTTCGAATCCATCTTTATAATCACCTCGTTACGGTGTGACGCTTGATGTTATCAAGAAACTCTTCCTGTTAGTGATTGACATGATCTCATGGTCTAAGGATTAGGATCACTTCGTAACTTGTTATAGCAATATAAACTCAATGACTTTGATCGTAATGCTATACTTCGGATGAATGTTCATCACACCATTACACTAATGTTGTGATCCCATTATTAACAACATCCAATGTCCATGATCAGGAAACCTTGATCATCTTGTTAATCAACGAGCTAGTTTATGAGAGAGGCATAACTAGGAACTTTCTGTTTGTTTATTAAACACACATGTATTAACGCTTCATTAATACAATTATAGCATGCAAAATAAACATCTATCATATACTTGGAATACACATAATAAACACTTTATTATTGCCTCTCAGGGCATATTCCCTTCACTGCTCACACCAAAAATTCTTGGGTTTGCCGAAGATGACGTCTAGCCATATCTTTCCCAGGGGAGATATGCCCTTCCCTTGGACTATGCCATGGAACATTGTGTCGGATTGTTCCAGTCGCAATGGGTCTCAGATTTGCTAGGGTGCTAGCGAACATCAGGTTGATGTCGCTGCCACCGTCCATGAAGACGCGGCTCATCTCAAACCCTCCGATCTGTGCCTCGAGCACTAGGGCAGCATGACCTGGGCAAGGGATCCGCGGGGTGATCCAACGAATGTGATGCAGACTCAACCGAGGTACTCAGGATGGCGGGTGGAGCGGTCACATCCAAGCTGACATGGCGGTGATCTTATTTTGCACCCTGTTTGTTGGGTGCCCCTTTTGGATCTTCAATGACCCTTTCGGCACGGGGTGCCCGTTTACGTCGTTGTTCTGCATGGGTGCGATCGGGTGATTCGAAGGTCCCACGGGTGGTGGTGGAGGAGCTCCGCGGGCTATGTCGCCTGGTGCAAGTGCGTGTCCGAACCCAGGGTTCGGGATCTGCAGTCTTATCTGGGACAAGCCCTCGCTGAGTTTCTGGAACTCACGGCAATCCTTGAGCATATGGCTGGCCTTCTTTTTTCCATCTTGCTTGTCGATGTAGATGTGGATGATGCATGGGCCCGACAACTTGTCGTATGCCGTGGGTTTGTCGTCGCGGCCGCGGCATTGCCACGTTTGCGTTGGGCGTCCTCCATCGCGGAAGTTGTTTCCACGGTATCCGCTGCCGATGTTGCTTTTGTTGCGGCATGGCTACAACATTGAAAGAACATTTTATAATCCCTAGTGTTTTGTGTGTTAGATAACAATATCAAGGATTATTTAATGTGTTGAAGTGTTATGCTATCTATGAGAAAAGGGAAAGGATTTCGCTTAGGGCGGATAATCCGCCACCTGGGAGGATAATCCGCCTCTCTCTTCCTGGTGCAAGCCCAGGGGCGGAATTTTGGCCGGATTTTCTGGCCCCGCCGGATAATCCGCCCCTCAGGGGGGCCGGATAGTCCGCCCCCCTGCTCATCGCCAAGGCACAAGCCCCAGAGAGGGGTTGGAGTATTGGCCGGACTTTCTGGCCTGGCCGGATAATCCGCCCCTCCGGGGGGCCGGATTATCCGCCCCCCAAGATCTTCACCAAGCTTCACCAAGGCTCAAGCCCCAGAGAGGGGGCGGAGTTTTCCCTGGATAATCCGCCCTTGGGGCGGAGTTTTCCTAGGGGGCGGATAATCTGCCCCTAGTGGGGGGTGGATAATCCGCCCCCAAAGTTGTGCAACGGCCAGATCTGGGGAGGGGGTATTTAAGCCAGCCTTCCCCCTCCTTCCAGAACTCTTGATTCATCTCGAAAAAGACCAGATCAGATCTGAAAGCTTCATCCAAGAGTGCTCCACCTAGATCCACGCAAAGGCCCCATCCCTTGGGGAATCGAAGGAGGAGAACTCGATCTTCATCATCAGCAATCAAGCGCTTCATCTCATCTCCATTCATTTGGAGAACCCCCGATCTAGTATTTCTTGCAAATACCTAGATCCTTGTTTTTGTTTATATTGATAAACCTTGTTCTTGTGGCAGCTTGTTGTCATATCAGGAGCCCCCAATTCTGTGGGGTGTGTGCGATAGTGTTGTAAAAGGCACCTGCCTCCTCAAGGGATCCAATAGTGGAGAAGGTGGATCAGGCCTCGTGGCGAGATCCATCGGATAATAGGGTGAGGTATTGTGGCGTGGGTGGTCTTAGAACCGCCCACCCTCCAACGCAGATGTACTTCCTTAACAAGGAAGGAACTGCGTAAAACAAATCCTCGTGGTCTCCGCCAGTGCTCCACTACGGTTTCCTCGCTCCTCTTTTACGTGCTTAGTAGTTAGGGTTACATATAGGGAAATTCTCGTAGTTGCATATCTAGAGAATTTACTTTGTGTCAAGCCTAAAATTTAAAAAGTATTAAAAATTGGTTAGCACCTATTCACCCCCCCCTCTAGGTGACCATACGATCCATTTCAATTGGTATCAGATCCTCGACTCTTATTTCGGGCTTAACCGCCTAAGAGAAGTATGGGTTCCAAGGTAGATGGGAGTGATGCTCCGAAGGTAGTCACCATGAACGATCTCAAGACGTTGGAAACAACCTTGGTGAGTTAAATGGAGGCTAAGATGGAAGAGATGCGTCAATTGATAATGCGTCTCTCCACATCCGCAGCATCACCTCCATATAACTCTGAGGATACCACTCCGCAATCCAAGGAAACGGGTAAAACTGTTTCCAAAGATAACGAAGTGGTTGGTGATGATACTAGCAAGAGCTCCTCCTCGAAAAAGGATAGCAGTAAGGATGGATACAATGAGGTTTCTCATGTGTATTCCCCTGATCTGCCTATCACTCACCCACATATACATAATAGGGGTGATCCACCCAAACTTTCTGCATCTACTTTCTCTCAATGGCAATTTTTGATGAAATCTCATGCGTGCAGTTCCTCCATAGAGTTGTGGAAGATCATCGAAAATGTTCTTCATGTTGGAAACCCCAACAATCTCACAAGAAGAGAAGTGGTCGATAGCCAACTCAACGCTACAGCTCTACACATGATACAGCTTGGTGTGGGTGACAAAGACATGCCACACATTCAAAGATCTTAGCAGACTAAAGAAGCTTGGGATGCCCTCACCGAGCTCTTCATCGAAATGAAAGTATGAGAAGGAATAGATATGATGCCTTGAGAAATGAAGATGAAGGATTCTATATCTGGATGGAGAAGACCACGAGGACATGTATAGGAGGCTCAAGGCAATAGCCACAACCTTGAAACCACAGTGCGACTCATGTTGATGATGCTTGGATCAAGCGCAAGTATGTCGGTGCTATTATGCCATTTGAGCCTGATTTGAAAAGTCTCCAAGGTAGGCATAACTATCACCTCATGTCATCCAATGAGGTTATGCAAGAAATGGCTGCTTTCAAAGTGGCTGCCAAGAATGCCGAAGATGCTCGTGCTCGAGCTATGGGGAAGCAAAAGGGGGTCAACATGGCCTTGAAGACTAGTGCGATTGATCATGATGAATATGCGGTAGAAGGTCTGGACTGTCCCGAGGATATAAAAAGGATCCACGGACAATACTTGGCTCTTTATGCAAGAAACTTTTGGAAAGATCCAGCCAAGGCTAAAGCTGAACTAGATCGCAAGAGTGGAGCGTATGGAAGAAAAGAAAATGGTCCCAAGCTGAGAACATGCTTCAATTGTGGTGGCCGGCTGCACTTCGTAGTTGAGTGTCCATATCAAAGTAGGGAGGATAATGGAGGAAGACTCATTTTCAAGGAAAAATCAAAAGCTCCATGTAAGAAACAGTTTGTAAAGAAGAATGCTCCTTTCAAGAAGCAACCAAAGATTGTTCTGGTGGCTCAAGAAGAATATTCATCGGGGAGTGAAGATGAGGACGAGGACGATAGCTCTCAAGAGGTGGTTGCTATAGCCACCACATCTACATCAACATCTCTCTTCGACTCTCCGAATGAAAACATCATCAACAAGAATGCTACTTGCCTCATGGCAAGAAGCTCCGAGGTAACTTCGTCTAACTCGTCTTTTCCTAAGGCTATGATTGACATGGATGATCCTACTAGTCTTAAGGTTAAAGAAGAGATTATTGCTTTGGATTATTTCTACACTAACTTGCAAGGTGAGCACAAAGTTCGTTTTGAAGCTCTTATGGATCAGCTGGCCCAAAACGAAGCTCTCCTTGAAGAAAAGGGCAGAATTGAAAGGGAGGATGCAATGGAAATTGCATCCGTAAAAAATGCTCTTGAAGAGGAGGAAGAGGCTCGGGTCTCTCTTGAAGAGATGCTTGAGTCTATTGAAGAGTCACATGATGAAATTGTGACTAAACTTGTTAAGGAACGTGACAATGCTGTCACCAAAGCAAAGAAGTTAAAAAAGGAAAGGATTGACTTTGGGGCTGCTCATGATAGACTCTCCGAGGAATTGGAGAAACTTGACAATGCTCACAAGGCGTTGAAAAACGAGTTCTCTATTCTCAATGAGTCACATGATCATCTTCAAAGTCGATTGGACAAATATGATACTCCTAGCTCGTCCAATTCAACATATAGTAACAAGAAAAATGCTAGTGTGGAAAAAGAAGTGATCAAGGACATCACTACCAAGGACAAAGGTGTGCTTGATGAAGTTCTTGGCAAGCAAAGGTCAAATCATGGTAAAGAGGGACTTGGGTATGTCACCAAGTACAAGAAGAAGAAAACCAAGAAGACCAAGACCAAGAATGTGCAATTAAAAACAAGCACCGCTGAGAAAAATGTCACAAAAGACAAGACTAATAATATTGGTTTTGCAGGGTCTCACAATCCTAATTATGAACTCTTTTGTGATGACTATGGTGATGTTTATGCTTATTATGTCAGTCCTTTTGATGAATATATTGCTTGGTCTATTTGGGTCCCAAAGACCCTTGTTACTAACATGAAAGGACCCATTGAAAAATGGGTACCTAAAACCAAGAAGTAATTTCCTTGCAGGGCTATGATTCCGGTGGGTCAAAATGGGTGCTGGATAGTGGTTGCACTAGTCATATGACCGGAAGCAAGGAGATCATCACGGAGATGCGACCAAATCATGATAATATCATAGTCTCCTATGGTGATAAGTCAAAATCTCAGGTATTGGGTCTTGGAAAGGTTGTGGTTGCCCACGATATCTCTCTCGTGGACGACATGCTTGTTGAGACCCTCGGTTACAACCTTCTTTCTGTTCGTGCCCTTGGCAAGATGGGTTTTGCTGTTTTTATCGATGATGATTTGGTGGTACTCTTGTGGAGCAAGTCTCTAAAGGTCGCTTTTGGATACGAAAATGACCTGTATGTGGTGGACTTCTCGGGGAAAACCACTTCGGGTCCAATGTGTCTTTTCGGAAAGGCCGACGTGGGCTGGCTATGGCATCGCCGTTTAGCCCATGTCAACATGAGAACTTTGCAAAGTCTCCAGAAGGGTGGCCAAATCCTTGGACTAAAAGAAAATGTCTCTTTTGCCAAAGATCGTGTTTGCTGGGCTTGTGTAGAAGGAAAAATGCATGACTCTCCCCACAAGAGGAAGACTATTGTGTCATCAAAGAGGATCTTGGAATTACTTCATGTGGATTTATTTGGTCCTCCTTCTCATGCAAGTCTTGGTGGGAAGAAATATTGCTTGGTCATTGTCGATGATTACTCAAGATATACATGGGTCTATTTCTTCAAGCTGAAAAGTGAGACTCAACAAACTGTCATCGACTTTGCCAATGAAGTTCAACGTCAACACAATGTTCCTATCTTGGCAATTAGAAGTGACAACGGCTCCGAATTCAAGAACTACACTTTAAATGAGTTTCTTAGCGAAGAGGGGATCAGACATCAATATTCCGCTGCATACACCCCTCAACAAAATGGTGTAGCCGGGAGGAAGAACCGGACTTTGATGGATATGGCAAGATCTATGCTAGCTGAATTCAAGTCTCCTTATAATTTTTGGGCTGAAGCCATATCCACTGCTTGTCACTCATCTAACCGGCTCTATCTTCGAAAGATTTTGGACAAGACTCCATATGAAATACTTACCGGTAATAAGCCCAACATCTCATACTTCAGGGTTTTCGGGTGTAAGTGTTTCTTTCTTATTAAAGGTGTCCATTTGTCAAAATTTGAGTCCAAGGATTTAGAAGGTATTTTTGTTGGTTATGGTGCCGAATCCCACACTTATAGAGTCTACAACAAGCTCACTGGGATTGTTGTAGAATCTTGTAGTGTGGAGTTCGATGAAAATAATGGATCCTTTATAGGGAAAGTTGATGTTTGTGATGCAGATGTTGAAATACCCCAAGATGCCATAAGAAGAATGGGTGTGGGATTTTTCCGCCGCATTGAGGAACCCCTTGTGGCGGATCAGGAAGGACAATGCTCCACACATGTGGAGCCCTCATCTACACAAGACCAACAAGCTCCTACTGTTGGAGAAAAGCCTGCACCAACAGCACAATCTGCTGAAGAACATCTGTCCCCTGGACAAGTTGGTAGTCCCAGGCCGGACTATCCGCCCCCTCCAAGGGGCGGACAATCCGCCCCTGGCCCTCCAACTCATTCCAGAGGATCCGAATGAGAAGTCAACAACTCTGAAGCTCCCAGGCCGGATTCTCCGGCCCCCGAGGGCGGATTATCCGGCCCTGGGTCTCCAACTCCTGTCAGGCACTCTCAGGAAGAAGTCTCTGGTACTTCACCTCCCAGGCCGGATAGTCCGGCCCCTCCAAGGGGCGGATTATCCGGTCCTGAAGAAAATGTTCAGCAACAATCTTCTGGTGCTAACGCAGACCAAGATCAAGGGCAGGGCAGTAATCAAGACAAGGATACAAATTCTGAATCAACTCCTTCTAGAAACAATAAGGACATTGAGGCTCGTCGCAAGGCTCGTGCTGATCGAAACCTTGAACTAAGAGGTCACACTCTTGAAAAGGTTGTTGGTGATCTTCGACGAAGGGTATCCACTAGAAGAGAACTTGCAAGCTTCTGTGATCATCAAGCTCACATTTCCATGGTTGAACCGAAGAAGGTGTTTGATGCTCTTGAAGACCCCGATTGGGTTGTTGCAATGCATGAAGAATTAAATAACTTCGAACGCAACAAAGTTTGGAAGCTCGTAGAAAAACCAAAGGATTGTCGCAATGTTATCGGCACCAAGTGGACCTTCAAGAATAAACAGGATGAAAATGGCATTGTTGTGAGGAATAAAGCACGACTCGTGGCTCAAGGATTCTCTCAAGTGGAAGGAATTGATTTTGGCGAGACTTATGCTCCTGTGGCTCATCTTGAGCCCATCTGTATCCTTCTTGCATATGCAGCCCATCATAATTTTAAATTACAACAAATGGATGTTAAGAGCGCTTTCCTTAATGGCCCTCTACATGAGTTAGTATACGTCAAGCAGCCCCCGGGGTTTGAGGACCCCAAATTCCCGAACCATGTCTACAAACTCGATAAGGCGCTCTATGGCCTTAAACAAGCCCCACGTGCGTGGTATGAGCACCTTAAAGAGCTTTTGCTAGACCGTGGAATCGAAATTGGGCAAATCGATCCCACTCTTTTTACTAAGAAGGTTAATGGGGAGCTTTTTGTATGCCAACTTTATGTAGATGACATTATTTTTGGCTCTACTAACCAAGATTTTAACGATGAATTTTCAAAGCTTATGACTGACAGGTTTGAGATGTCCATGATGGGTGAGCTGAGGTTCTTTCTTGGATTTGAGATCAAACAACTTAGATAGGGAAATTTTATTAATCAAGCTAAGTACATCCAAGACATGCTCAAAAGGTTCAAGATGACGGATCTCAATGGCGTTGCTACCCCAATGTAAACAAAGTGTCATCTTGAGCTCAATCCTAAGGGTAAAGATGTGGATCAAAAGGTATATCGATCCATGATCGGCTCTCTCCTTTACCTTTGCGCATCTAGGCCCGATATCGTGTTAAGTGTAGGAGTGTGTGCAAGGTACCAAGCCGCTCCTAAAGAAATCCACTTAGTGGCAGTCAAGCGAATCTTCCGATATTTGGTTCATTCCCCAAATTTTGGGTTATGGTATCCCAAGGGTTCAAGTTTATCTCTATGTGGTTACACTGATTCAGATTGGGCTGGTGACAAAGATGATAGGAAATCAACCTCTGGTGCATGCCAATTCTTGGGCAGGTCTCTAGTGTGTTGGTCATCAAAGAAACAGAATTGTATTTCACTCTCAACCACCGAAACTGAATATGTTGCTGCTGCAAGTGCTTGTACACAATTGTTATGGATGAGGCAAACTTTAAAGGAATATGGTGTCAATTGTGACAAAGTGCCTCTATTA
The DNA here is from genome assembly GCA_030063025.1 of Avena longiglumis. Taxonomy (NCBI): domain Eukaryota; kingdom Viridiplantae; phylum Streptophyta; class Magnoliopsida; order Poales; family Poaceae; genus Avena; species Avena longiglumis. The sequence continues at coordinate 467,973,596 of CP125976.1, forward strand.
TGCGACAATGAAAGTGCTATCAAAATTGCTTACAATCCCATGCAGCATACAAGAACAAAACATATAGAGATTCCCAACCACTTTATTCAGGATCATGTTGCTCGTGGTGATATTGCTCTATCCTTTGTGAGCACGAAGAACCAACTTGCTGATATTTTCATGAAGCCTCTTGATGAATCAAGATTTTGTTTTTTGAGGAATGAGCTAAATATCATAGATTCAAGGAGCTTGGCTTGACTACCCTAGCACACTCACTTGCTCTTATTCATGTATTTGGTTTAGATGCGGGCATAGACATAGGGAGAGTGTGGTCCTAATTGTTTGGGCCAACCCTCCCCCCATAATGCCGAAAGCAAGTAAAATCATTTCCCTTAATATCATTTTGTGATATGTGGGTCATCGATGAGCATTGGTTTTGAACCAAGATACATCTTCACGGTGTCATGCCATGCGCTCCAACATGGTGGCTTCGGCCACCGCCCTCTTCCTCGAGAAGAGTTGGTTTCTCATTGGTCTCGTTGGATTTTCTTGCATATCTCATGTTCTTATGGAAAACACGCTCAAATTTGGCTTTTGATTGATTTGATTCTTGCAAATTTGGGTGTGTAGTACCATATCAGTTTGATGCTTAGGGGCGTTAGCATCGCTATTCTTACTTTTTGGCATTTCGATGCCAAAGGGGGAGAAGTAGTTCTATTAGGTCTCATGGATTTGCAAGGGTCGGGTGCAAGCATCCTTCTTTCAGTCATTTTATTTGCTTGCTTGTGCCTTTTTAGCGTGAACCCATTTGCTATTTGCGTTTGACTCTGTAAGACTTTGTCGTGTTTCACTAAGTTTGGTACGTTGTGCGGTATTCATGGATTTCTGGATTTATCTATTGTGGATCTCATGGAATTCTGGATTTATCTATGGAGGCATATTTGATGGCATATGGAATCATGGGCATATCTAATGTATGCCTCAATATTGCTGGTATGATTGGGATGTGTTTGGAGACTATCAAACAAACTATATTCTCATCCCGGTGGTATGACCTTGTTTTCCAAACCACCTTGGTTCAATTATCTTTGTTACGGAAGTTGTGTTCTCTCTAGTGTGTGTATTTGTATTCAAATACAAATTATAAATATGCACACATCTAGGGGGAGCATCTTCCATTATTTAAGGTGGCATTAGCCGGTTTCATTGCAAATCCTAATATTGTCATCTAACACCAAAAAGGGGGAGATTGAAAGAACATTTTATAATCCCTAGTGTTTTGTGTGTTAGATAACAATATCAAGGATTATTTAATGTGTGTTCAAGTGTTGCAGCTATCTATGAGAAAAAGGGAAAAGGATTCTGCTTCTGGGGGCGGATAATCCGCCCCTCCCTCTTCCCAAGTAGGCGCAAGCCCCAGAGGGGGGGCGGAATTTTAGCCGGATAATCCGCCCCTCAGGAGGGCCGGATAGTCCGCCCCCCTGCTCATCGCCAAGGCGCAAGCCCCAGAGAGGGGGCGGAGTATTGGCCGGACTTTCTGGCCTAGCCGGATAATTCGCCCCTCAGGGGGGACGGATAATCCGCCCCCCAAGATCTTCACCAAGCTTCACCAAGGCGCAAGCCCCAGAGAGGGGGCGGAGTTTTCCCCGGATAATCCGCCCTTGGGGCGGAGTTTTCCTAGGGGGCGGATAATCCGCCCCAAAGTTGTGCAACCCGATCCGGGAGGGTATTTAAGCCAGCCTTCCCCCTCCTACCAGAACTCTTGATTCATCTCGAATAAGACCAGATCAGATCTAAAAGATTCATCCAAGAGTGCTCCACCTAGATCCACCCAAAGTCCCCATCCCTTGGGGAATCGAAGGAGGAGAACTCGATCTTCATCATCAGCAATCAAGCGCTTCATCTCATCTCCATTCATTTGGAGAACCACCGATCTAGTATTTCTTGCAAATACATAGATCCTTGTTTTTGTTTATATTGATAAACCTTGTTCTTGTGGCAGCTTGTTGTCATCTCGGGAGCCCCCAATTCGGTTGTGGGTGTGTGCCCCGATAGTGTTGTAAAAGGCACCGGTTCCCGCCTCGAAGGGATCCAATATGTTAGAATTATGCCCTAGAGGCAATAATAAAGATGTTATTATTATAATTCTTGTTCATGATAATGTTTATATTCCATGCTAGAATTGTATTAAGCGGAAACTTTAATACTTGTGTGGTTTGTGAACAACACCGTGTCCCTAGTACGCCTCTATGGACTAGCTCATTGATTAATGATGGTTAAGGTTTCCTAACCATGGACATGAGTTGTCGATTAATAATGAGATCATATCATTGGGAGAATGATATGATGGACAGACCCAAACTAAGCGAAGCAATTAGATCGTGTCATCGTGTTCATCTTTGCGAAGCTTTTCTTATGTCAAACATTGTATTCCTTAGACCATGAGATAATACAACTCCCTGGTATCGGAAGAAATCTTTGAGGTCATCAAACGTCATCCTATGAGAGGGTGATCATAAAGGTGTCTCTCACTGTAACACCCTCAGAATCGGACCTATGCAAGTCTTAGCAAAATTCGCCAAACCCGCATAGAAACGATTCAAAGGTGCCCACCAGGCACTTTCGTGCGGGTGGAAAACAAAGTAATAACATCACGCAACAGTCCTCGATGGGACCCACAGAACAGATATATATAACAGCGACTCAAGGAGTCAAGAATACAGATATAATATACAAATATCCAAATCACCTTGAAAACGATAGAGCGTCCAACTACGGACAAGATGCAAATGGGGCTAAGAGCCCTGAAGAATAACCAATGGCGTCCATAACTCGCCCAGCCAAGCCAAGGGTAACCACTAACGGGCCGATCTCAACCTGCTTAAACAAAAGGGTGCCACAAAGGGCAAAGGAAAAGAAGGAGCGTCAAGATCGAGGCCAGACAGCGAGGCTAGAATTGGCCCTCGCCTACATAGGTATGGTGGATCGAGGCGGCAAAGCATGCACTAAACAACCTATAGAGACTCGATACAATGGCGGCATGACGAGAGGGTAAGATAGACCTATCCGATCCGACCAAGCTAACACCAAACAAACCCATCCCGTGTTTCTCGAGACCAAACGAGGAAGTCAACCGAGGAACTCACACAGCTGGCGCTTTACTTATTCGATTATAGTTGCGGCACTTTACTAGTCAAGTTTAGATAATCGCCCCGATAAAATAAGCAATGGGCACTTTTATTTAATCATTCCGCTAGAAGTTGCAACAATTACTAATCGATCTGAGATAGCATGAGATAAACCCAAAACCCAAAGCTTGTTGGTACTATTATTCAGCCATTCTGCTAGAAGTTGCAACACTTACTAGTCAGTACAATGGTCGCAGCGACACTCCAAACAAGCATTTGTGGGCGTATTATTTAGCCATTCCATTATAGTGAAGCTGATTACTAGTCATTATAAAGTCAAATTTATAACAATAAACTTTAGTTATGCTTGTCTATGATCGAGACATCAGGCTCCAAGTCGTCCATATCCGCGACACGGCTTTGAGAAGTTTTACCCGCCGGGTGCACCAATAGCAACACACGCCGATCAACCTCGGAAAAACCAAAACAAACCCAACGAGGCTTTCACTTAATCGAACAATCACAGATTCAGAAATATTTAGGCAGGGGCCCTTAAGTAGATCCCGAACGGTACCGACCAGACGGGCTCAAGGTTTGGGTGGGCCAGAACGATCGGGAACCCAAAGTGTGGCTGGCTTGTCGACACCGCTGAATCGTGTCCCGATCCTAATAGTACAGCAGTGCTCGCACAAATTAAATACGTAAAGTAGCATGGCATAAGTACAGGATAGTAAAACACCTCAAACTAGTTGTGGCCCCAAGAAATAAGACTAATCAAGCTGGCTCGGGGGGATCCCATACTCCCGAATGTGGATAGCGATAAATCAAGGAACAGTATCAAGTACTCGGGGTCTTACGGGACACAAGTGATGCTCGAAACCAAATATTTTCTATCACCCAATCGATGCCTCGCTTATTTCAATTTTAGTTGTTAAACAGAATTAAAGTGACGATAAATAAAACTAGAGTCATCTCCAACTTCAACATGCGGCAAAACATCAAGAATCGTGGCATTCGACAACTCAGGATGAAAGACTTGAGCAAGCATCACGACGCAAGTCCAACTATCTACCAAAAAAGGTAATAGGATGTGTCCAAGGCAATATAGGGCTGCACGGTATCTCACAGTACGGAAACTAAAGCATCGCAACACGTATAGCAATAGATCAACAGGAGGGAATAAAGACTATAAAAGTAAGATAGGTAGAAAGGGGAGATGCACTTTGAAAACATTGTCGAAGGGTCCATCCGAAGATCGGGCGAAGCTCACATCAACTCAACGGCCTTATCCGAAGAAGCAAAACACTAGAAGAAGCACCGGATGCAATATTTAATACAACGCGTAAGATCGGCATGATGCATGTATGATGTATGGCATGGCAAAGGTGCGTAAGGTCAATTAAGCTTTAACCGGGTCCCACAATTAATTAAATGGTTCAAGTTGTTTAGCTACCCCGCAATTTAAATGTTGTTTTAATATGGCAGAAGATTGCACCGGGTTCGCTACACAAATTTAAATGAGGCCAATATAAGGCTGGATTTGCCCGCATATGGGCCCCATATTTAATTATTCGGTGAATCGGCATAAGGCCCCAAACCACATATATGCATGTGAGCATGACAATTAAATACACAACAATTGTATTATATTGAGAAATTAGGGTTCCGGGAAGGGGTTCACACATTAGGGGTCTCGACGATCTTGGGGGTCCGGGGTTCGGGGTCGGTTGACGGATCTCGGTCCGGTTCGACGGAGCGTTCTCGATCACGAGGGAGGTCTTGGCGATCCGGTTCTCGGCATGTTGCCGGGTCTTGTCGCTCATGACCTTGGCGTTCCGGGGGCGTACTTGGTCTGGCATCGGGGCATCGGACTCGCCCTGGCCGGTGTCGAACTTGTCGGGTTCTCGAATCAGATCGGTCTTGGTGTTCCGGGGCGAGGTACTCGGCGTCCTCGAGGGAGTACTTGTCGCACATGCGGCCTTCGGGTTCACTGTCGATGATCTTGTCGCACGAGAAGAACTTGCTGCACGCGTATTGGTTCGGTTCGTTCGCATTCGTGGTGAAGTCCTGGCGTTCTGGGGCCTTGGTGCTCCGGTGATATCGATCTTCGGGTCCATGTAGCAAAACTGTGTTGATTCGTTAGAAAAAAAACATGAGCCCGGGGTGGCCTGATGGTGCTGCAAGGCAAACGGCGCAGACAGAGGCCGACGCTTGGGTGGTGGCGCGGTCGCGGCAGGGCCCGGCAGACGGACGGCGCAGGCTCGCCAGTGTAGGCGGTAACCGAGCGCGGCGAGGGTCAGGCGGCGGGCGAGGGCGGAGGGCGACGGAGCCGGAGGCGGGCTGCTGGGACGGGCGCGGCGGAGGGTCGGCACCGGGCGCAGCAAGGCTGCGTTTATGCGGAGAGCGCAGAGGCGGAGCTGTTGGCGCTGGGCGCCTGAAGGAGAAGGCGGGCAAGCCATGGGCGCGACGGAGGGGATCGATGGCGCGCCCGGGCGGTGGAGCCGACGGAGAGGCGCGGCTGAGGTGGCGAGGAGGCGCGACGGGACGACGCGGGCGGCTCGGAGAAGCTCGGGACGAGCTCGGAGGGGGCGCGCGGGGAGGAGAGGTGGGGAGCGGGGCGAGCCGGGAAGATGAACAGGGGAGGAGGAGAGAGGGTGACGGGAGAGCAGGGCGCGAAGGCCCCGAGAGCTGGGCCGCTGGGCGAGACTTTCAAGGGCTGGGAAGAAGAACGGGGGCGGGGTGGGGAATAGGTGAGGTGAGCGTGGGGGGCCCAGGGGGAGGGTGGACCGGTCTGGGAGATGGCCATGGGCGTGGCTGTGGCAGGACCCACAGTAAGTGGAAGGGCAGGTGAGGGTGCGTGTGTAGTGCGCGAGTGGGGGTGGGCTAGCCGGTCACAAGTGGTGTGTTGCTGCGGGTGGGACCGGGTTGGTGGGGAGAGTGGGTGTTGGTTGGTGGGAGGTGAGAGAGGGAGAGAGTTTGGTGAGGTGTCAACGCGGGATAGGATAGAGGGAGAGGAGAGGGTGAGGTGTCAGCAGGTTACTGGTTGGGGTGAGGTGGAGGGTTGGGCTGGGTAGGTTAGTTGGTAGGTTTAGAAAAAGGGGTGGACCGATTATTATTCCTGGGGGTGGTCGTTCGGGTCGAGTTGGCCCGTTCGACTGCCCCCGCTAAAATAATCAAACTTTTTATTTAATTAAAACGGGGCGTTTTAGAAAACGAACGGCTTTAAAAATAGTTTTGGCAAACAATGCATGATGATGACGATGCAATGCACAAATTCAACGCGATTTTCTAGTAGTGGTTTTATGGGATGCCACAATTCGACACCACTAACAAGGGATCTCGCCGAGATCCGCCTCATGGTACCGGAAGGAAGGTCGGCGATCTGCGTCTTCTCGCTTCGTGTAGATCTTCGCGACACCACTAACAAGGTTCACCCTCCATTTTGAAAACGGCGACACCACCAACAAAGGTTCGTTGTTCTTGATCGTCGGGAGAACGCTCCGGGGAAACAAAGGACGAAGTTGAAGGTAAGGCCACCTCTAACTTCCATGGACGGATAAAACTGGATCCACCGATCGATCCGACGACAAGAGCGAATGATAAGAGCAGGGTAGGGTAGCTACTCCATCCCGCACTCAAACCATTACTCCGCACGAATAGGCGGATTAAGCAACCAACTCTGGAATCGATCAAGATCTCGACAAACGAGGTTCGGAACAAAGGAGTGACGAAGACGCTGCTTCGGATCTGGCGTAGATGATGTCATCACATCGGGAAACACCGGAAGATACCACAGAAAACGTATGAAAGACACACTGATTTGGTTTCGCAATGGTTCCATTGGCATGAACAACACATGCTCAAGGTATACTCCAACTTCACCAATGCTCGTCCTTCTCATATGTCTTTCAACGACACTGATATCCAGCAAGGAACACATAGGGATAAAGAGCTCAAGGACAAAAGATTGGATGAAGGGTACAACAGACAAGTTGCCGATTGATGATCGTAGCACCTCCGTTACAAAGGAAGAAAGCGAGGCCCTGAAGGTACGACAGAAACCCAACCACGAGAATTCCTGGACTCGAAGAAAGAGACGAGAGCGGATTCAAAACACGTAGGGGTAAGAGGGGAACAGCAGAGGGGTAAGGAGTAAAAATCAGACCTAATCAGAACTATCCAACCGTTTTTGCAAAAATAGTTTTGACACTCTACTTCGGCCGTTAGCTAGGTTATCCTACAGGCTGGACTTGTGGGGTATCGCAACTTCTGAGCTCTGATACCACTCTGTAACACCCTCAGAATCGGACCTATGCAAGTCTTAGCAAAATTCGCCAAACCCGCATAGAAACGATTCAAAGGTGCCCACCAGGCACTTTCGTGCGGGTGGAAAACGAAGTAATAACATCACGCAACAGTCCTCGATGGGACCCATGTAATGATATATATATAACAGACTCAAGGAGTCAAGAATATGATATAATATACAAATATCCAAATCACCTTGAAAACGATAGAGCCCAGCTACGGACAAGATGCAAATGGGGCTAAGAGCCCCAAGAATAACCAATGGCGCCCATAACCACCGAGCCAAGCCGAAGGGTAACCTCGCTAACGGCCGATCTCAACCTGCTTAAACAAAAAGGTGCCGACAAAGGGCAAAGGAAAAATAAGAGCGCCAAGATCGAGGCCAAGACACGGCGAGGCTAGAATTCGGGCCTCGCCACATAGGTATGGTGGATCGAGCGGCAGCGGCAAAGATGCACTAAACAACCTATAGAGACTCGATACAACGGCGACAACCGAGAGGGGTAAGATAGACCTATCCGGATCCGACCAAGCTAACACCAAACAAACCCATCCTGGTGTTTCCCCTCGAGACCAAACGAGGAAGTCAACCGAGGAACTCACAGTTGGCGCTTTACTTATTCGATTATAGTTGCGGCACTTTACTAGTCGTTTAGATAATCGCCCCGATAAAATAAGCAGGCACTTTTATTTAATCATTCCGTTGTAGTTGCAACAATTACTAATCGACATGATATAGCATGAGATAAACCAAAACCCAGCAGCTTGTTGGTACTATTATTCACCATTCTGCTAGAAGTTGCAACACTTACTAGTCAGTACAATGGTCGCAAGTTTACACTCCAAACAAGCATTTGTGGGCGATTATTTAGCCATTCCATTATAGTGAAGCTGATTACTAGTCATTATAAAGTCAAATTTATAACAATAAACTTTAGTTATGCTTGTCTATGATCGAGATATCTGTCTAAGTCGCCCATATCCATGACACGGCTTTCAGAAAGTTTTACCCGCCGGGTGCACCAATAGCAACACACGCCGATCAACCTCGAAAACCAAAACAAAACCCAACGAGGCTTTCACGATGAACAATCACCAGATTCAATATTTCTGTGGGCACTTAAGTAGATCCCGCAACGGCCACCGACTCCGAGAGGCTCAAGGTTTGGGTGGACGGCCGTGAACGATCGAACCCGAAGTGTGGCTGGGCTTGTCGACACCGCGGAATCGTGTCCCGATCCTAACAAGACAAAGGTGCTCCTCGCACAAATTAAATACAGAAAGTAGCATGGCATAAGTACAGGATAGTAAAACACCTCAAACTAGTTGTGGCCCCAAGAAATAAGACGGAATCAAGCTCGCTCGGGGGATCCCATACTCCCGAATGTGGATAGCGCGATAAATCAAGGAACAGGTATCAAGTACTCGGGGTCTTACGGGACACAAGTGGGCGTTCGGAAACCAAATATTTTCTATCACCCACCGATGCCTCTGCTTATTTCAATTTTAGTTGTTAAACAGAAATTAAAGTGACGATAAATAAAACTAGAGTCATCTCCAACTTCAACATGCGGCAAAACATCAGCAACTGTGGCATTCGACAACTCGTGACAGCACTTGAGCAAGCGACTACGACGCGCAAGTCCAACTATCTACCAAAAAACAGGTAATAGGATGTGTCCAAGGCAATATAGGGCTGCACGGTATCTCACAGGTACGGAAACTAAAGCATCGCAACACAGATAGCAATAGATCAACAGGAGGGAATAAAGACTATAAAAGTAAGATAGGTAGAAAGGGGGAGATGCTCGCCTGAAAACATTGTCGAAGGGTCCATCCGAAGATCGGGGCGAAGCTCACATCAACTCAACGGCCTTATCCGCGAAGAAGCAAAACACTAGAAGAAGCACCGGATGCAATATTTAATACAACGGCAGAAGATCGGCATGATGCATGTATGATGTATGGCATGGCAAAGGTGCGGTGCAATTAGGTCAGATTAAGCGGAACCGGGGTCCCGACAATTAATTAAATGGTTCAAGTTGTTTAGCTACCCCGCAATTTAAATGTTGTTTTAATATGGCAGAAGATTGCACCGGGTTCGCTACACAAATTTAAATGAGGCCAATATAAGGCTGGATTTGCCCGCATATGGGCCCCATATTTAATTATTCGGTGAATCGGCATAAGGCCCCAAACCACATATATGCATGTGAGCATGACAATTAAATACACAACAATTGTATTATATTGAGAAATTAGGGTTCCGGGAAGGGGTTCACACATTAGGGGTCTCGACGATCTTGGGGGTCCGGGGTTCGGGGTCGGGGTCCAGGGTTCGACGGATCTCGGTCCGGGGTTCGACGGGAGCGTTCTCGGATCACAGAGGGAGGTCTTGGCGCATCCGGGTTCTCGGGGCATGTTGCCGGTCTTGTCGTCTCTCGCAGAGGGAGGCCGGTGTCGAACTTGTCGGGTTCTCGAATCAGATCGGTCTTGGTGTTCCGGGGCGAGGTACTCGGCGTCCTCGAGGGAGTACTTGTCGCACATGCGGCCTTCGGGTTCACTGTCGATGATCTTGTCGCACGAGAAGAACTTGTCGGGTACGCGTATTGGTTCGGTTTCGGTTCTGGCATTCAGGGTGAAGTCCTTGGCGTTCTGGGGCCTTGGTGCTCCGGTGATATCGATCTTCGGGTCCATGTAGCAAAACTGTGTTGATTCGTTAGAAAAAAAACATGAGCCCGGGGTGGCCTGATGGTGCTGCAAGGCAAACGGCGCAGACAGAGGCCGACGCTTGGGTGGTGGCGCGGTCGCGGCAGGGCCCGGGCAGACGGACGGCGCAGGGCTCGCCAGGCAGAGGCGGCCGGGGAACTGAGCGCGGCGAGGGTCAGGGACGGCGTGCTCGACGGAGGGCGGAGGGCGAGCGAGGCGGAGGGCGTCAAGTGCGGAGGGGCTGGTCGGCTGGGCGCTGGCACCGGCGCCGCGAGCTTATGTGAGAGCGCAGAGGCGAGCCGGTTGTCGCCGAGCTGGGCGCCTGGGAAGGAGGCAGGGGCGGCTGGGCTGGGCGGCGGAGGGGATCGACGGCGCCCGGCGTGGTGGAGCGCTGACGGAGGCGAGGCGGCTGCGGGAGGCAAGAGGAGGCGCTGACGGGGCGGCCTGGGCGAGCTCGACGAGCTTCGGAGGGGGCGGGGAGGAGAGGTGGGGAGCGGGGCGAGCCGGGAGGATGAACAGGGGAGGAGGAGAGACGGTGTGAGAGCCTGGGGCGCGAGGGCACCGGAGAGCGGGCATTGGGCGAGATACATGGGCGGTTGGGAAGAAGAACAAGGGCGGGGGGAATAGGTGAGGTGAGCGTGGGGGCCGGGAGGTGGACCGGCCTGGGAGGCTGGGCGTGGCGTGGGCTCAGTGGCGGGACCACAGGCGGGAAGGGCAAGGTGGTGAGGGTGTGCGTGTGTAGTGCGCGAGTGGGGGGGTGGGGCTAGCTGGCTGCGCGTGGTGTGTTTGCTGCGGGGTGGGACCGGGTTGGTGGGGAGAGTGGGTGTTGGTTGGTGGGAGGTGAGAGAGGGAGAGAGTTTGGTGAGGTGTCAACGCGGGATAGGATAGAGGGAGAGGAGAGGGTGAGGTGTCAGCAGGTTACTGGTTGGGGTGAGGTGGAGGGTTGGGCTGGGTAGGTTAGTTGGTAGGTTTAGAAAAAGGGGTGGACCGATTATTATTCCTGGGGGTGGTCGTTCGGGTCGAGTTGGCCCGTTCGACTGCCCCCGCTAAAATAATCAAACTTTTTATTTAATTAAAACGGGGCGTTTTAGAAAACGAAACGGGCTTTGCGAAAATAGTTTTGGCAAACAATGCATGATGATGACGATGCAATGCACAAATTCAACGCGATTTTCTAGTAGTGGTTTTGCGGGATGCCACACTCAGGTGATCGGAAAGTACCTGTTGGGTTGTATGTATCGAGATGGGATTTGTCCCTCCCAAGTCGGAGAGATATATTTCGGGCCCACTCGGTAATCGATATCAACACTGCTTGCAAGCATGTGGTTAAGGAGTTAATCACGAAGTGATATCGGATTACGGAACGAGTAAAGTACTTGTCGTGAACGAGATTGAACTAGGTATGACGGTACCGACGATCAAATCTCGGGCAAGTAAAATATCGCGAGACAAAGGGAATATATATATATATATGGGATTGTTTGAATCCTGGCATCGTGGTTCATCCGATATAATCATAGATGAATGTGTTGTTGGAATTATGCCCTAGAGGTTATAATAAAGATGTTATTATTATAATTCTTGTTCATGATAAAGTTTATATTCCATGCTAGAATTGTATTAAGCGGAAACTTTAATACTTGTGTGGTTTGTAAACAACACCGTGTCCCTAGTACGCCTCTATGGACTAGCTCATTGATCAATGATGGTTAAGGTTTCCTAACCATAGACATGAGTTGTCAATTGATAATGAGATCATATCATTGGGAGAATGATATGGTGGATAGACCCAAACAAAGCAGAGCAATTAGATCGTGTCATCGTGTTTGTCTTTTGAAGCTTTTCCTATGTCAAATATTGTATTCCTTAGACCATGAGATAATACAACCCCGGCATCGGAAGAAAGCTTTGAGGTCATCAAACGTCATCCTATGAGAGGGTGATCATAAAGGTGTCTCTCTGTGATCGGAAAGTATCCTGGGTTGTATGTATCGAGATGGAATTTGTCCCTCCCAAGTCGGAGAGATATACTTGGGCCCACTCGGTAATCGATATCAACACCGCTGCAAGCATGTGGTGAAGGAGTTAATCACAAAGTGATATCGGATTCGGAACGAGTAAAGTATTTGCCGTGAACGAGATTGAACTAGGTATGACGATACCGACGATCAATCTCGCAAGTAAAATATCGCGAGACGGGAATATATATATGGGATTGATTGAATCCTGGCATCGTGGTTCATCCGATATGATCATCGATGAATGTGTGGGAGTCAATATGGGTGCCCAGACCCCGCTGTTGATTATTGATAGAAGATCATGTCTGCATATTCTCGAACCCGCAGGGTCACACACTTAACGTGTCTCGACGCTAGGATAGATTGGATAATTGGTTTATGAATTTTTGTTCGGAGTCTCGGATGGTATCCGGGATATCACGAGAGGTTCCGGAATGGTCCGGAGAATAAGATTCATATAAGGCAGTGCAGTTTTTGGAGTTCGGAATTGTTCCGGGTTAATCGGTATTGTACCGGAAGCTTCTAGAACCTTCCGGAAGGGGACCAACGTGGCCCCACCTTCCGGAAGGGCATGGGCCTATGAGGGACTGTCTCCGCATTGGGCCAGGGCACAAGGCCCCATAGGGCCCAGCCGATTCTAGATAAGGTCAAACTCGCATAAACTAGAGATAGGATTTCTATATAAGGGAGAGTTTAAATCGTTTAAACTAGAGATAGGATTTCTAGATAAGGGAGAGTTTAAATTGTTTAAACTAGAGATAGGCTTGGAGGAGGGCAGGGCCCGCCTCTATATATAGAGGGTGGTGCGCCCCCCACACACACCTTCCTCCAAGCCCTTGAAGCCTTGCTACCTTCCTCTCCTCCCGACTGCTTGTAGGCGAAGCCCCGCAGCAGAAATTCTCCACCATATACACCACGCCGCCGTGTTGTAGATCCAATCTATCTCCACCATACTCGCTGGTCCGAGGAAGGAGGAGACGCCGAGGTGCCGCACGGTGCATCTCACGGAGGAACCGCCACTTGTGGTGCTAGATCGGATCGGATCGCGAGGAGGATAAGCGAGTACGACTACATCACCCACGCTCCGACGAACGCTCATGCGCGTAATCTTCAAGGGTATGAAGATCTAATCCAATCTCTCGTTGTTTGCATCTCCTAGATTAGATCTTGGCTTTCCTCCGCTCGCCCGTAGAAAATTTTGATTTACTATGCCGCCAAACCCTTCAAAGGGTATCGAGCCAGATCTATGCGTAGATGTGTTTCACGAGTAGAACGCAACATGGTTGTTGCGGGTGTTGATGTTTTCGCTGCAAGCCTCTTGTTTGTGTTCTTCTTATGACGCGATAGTGAGATTGAAGCGGTCCAGCCAACCTACGTGACGCCGTCATGAGACCGGCTCGCACTGACGTGGTGGCTTGTACCACATGCGGCCGGGTGGATGTCTTTCCTCACTATAGTTGTCATGGGATTAACACCGAGTTTGGCAACCATAATATCACCGCTGTGGCTTTCCGTAGTAAGAATCGTTCTTAGCATCTACTCCCATAAGCCACGAAACATGCAACAACAAAGTAGAGGCGCCTAACTTGTTTTTGCAGTGTTTTCAGTGATATGGTATGGCCCAAGATGTGATGTATATTGTATGCGATGATCATGTTTTGTAATGTTTCACGACTTGCATGTCGATGAGTACACAACCGCAGGAGCCATATGGTTGTCTTTATAATTGTGTATGACTCATGAGTCAACTTCTTATACGCCATGTAATAGATTTACTTTATCGCTAAGTAGTTAGCAATAGTTGTAGTTGCTATTCGTGGTGGAGGCAATCATGGTGGAGTGATGGAGATCATGCTTAATGCACAAGATGGAGATCATTGTGAGGATTGGCTATACCATGTCACATAAAGTTATATGCATGTGATGTTTATCCTTTATGTATCTTATTATGCTTAGATCGCGACGGTAGCATTATAAGATGATTCCTCACTTAAAGATCAAGATAAAAACTGTGTTCTCCCAAGTATGCACCGCTATAAAGTTCGTCGTGTCCAAGCATCACGTGATGATCGGGTGCTATAGACTTACGCCACATACAACGGGTGCAAGCCGCTTTTGCACACACGGAAATACTTGGTCTAGCTTGACGAGCCTAGCATGTACGCATATGGCCTCGAACACAAGAACCGAAAGGTTAAGCATGAGTCATATGAATGATATGATCGACACTTTGTTGTCCACCATTGAAACCACATCTCTTCTCGTGATGATCGGATTAGGTGTGGTGAATTTGGATCGTGTTCACTAAACAACTTGAGGGATGTTGAATTTAGTGGGAGTTCATCTAGTAATTTGATTAAGTTGAACTATTTATCATGAACATAGTCTAAATTGTACTTGCAAATACAGAGATCACATGGCCAAATCCAACTTCAACTTCAACGCTTTTGCCGAGAAGGAAAAGCTTAGAAACAATGGGTCTAACTTCACCAATCGGTTCCGCAATCTAAGAATCATTCTATTCAAGGACAAAAGGACTATGTCCTTGAGAAAGCGTTAGGTAACCCTCGTCAGAGATGCGCCGGCTGATGAAAAAGTTGTTTATCAACAAGCAAGGATGATTATGATTTGATTAAGATCGTCATGTTGTATGCTATGGAATCGGATCTTCAAAATCGCTTTTGAGGAGTTCGCCGCCCTTTGAGATTCTCGAGGGGAAAAAACATGTTTCGACTCAAGCCTGCTCGAGAGATATGAGATCTCTAAGAAATTCTTTAACTACAAGATGGAGGAAGGGAGTTCCGTTAGTGAGCACGCCATTAAGATGTCGGGCTACACTCAACGCCTTGAGCAACTGGACTGCATGATTCCAGAGGAGCTCAAGATTGACACTCCTAGCTACAAAAGTTTTGTAGTTGATCACAATCAGATTGGTTCCACTGATATGATCACTGAGCTCTTTGCAAAGATGAAAGTAGCGGAGGTGAACATCAAAAAGAATAATTATGTGTTGATGGTCAACAATCCCCCCACCTTTAAGAAAGGTAATGGAGCAAGGAAGCCCTTCAAGAAAGGCGGCGGCAAGCGCGTTGCCCCTGCTGAGAAGAAGCTCAAGTCTGGTCCCAAGCCGGACACTGAGTGCTTCTATTGCAAGGACAAGGGTCACTGGAAGCGTAACTGTCCGAAGTACTTAGCGGACAAGAAGGCTGGCACCATCAAAGGTATATTTGATATACATGTTATTGATGTTTTCCTTACTATCCCTCGTTGTAGTGCCTGGGTATTTGATACCGGTTCAGTTGCTAATATTTGTAACTCAAACAGAGCTACGGAATAGACGGGCGGCTTGCGAGGATGAGGTGACGATGCGCTGGCAACGGATCAAGAGTTGATGTGATGGCCTAAGACGCCTCTCCTTAGTTTTACCTTCGGGATTAGTTTTAAACCTTAATAAATGTTATTATGTGCCTGTGTTGAGCATGAACATTATTTCCGGATCATGTTTATTGCAAGACGGTTATTCATTTAAATCGGAGAATAATGGTTGTTCTATTTATATAAGTAACATATTTTCTGGTCATGCACCTCTTGTGAATGGTTTATTTCTTCTAAATCTCGAAAGGGATGAAACACACATCCATAACATTGAGGCTAAGAGATGCAAAGTAGATAGTGATAATACTACTTATTTGTGGCATCGCTCAGGTCATATTGGTGTAAAGCGATGAAGAAACTCCATTCCGATGGACTTTTGGAGTCTCTTGATTTTGAATCATTTGACACATGCGAACCATGCCTCATGGGCAAGATGATCAAAACCCGCTTCTCCTATGATGGAGCGAGCAACAGACTTGTTGGAAATCATACATACCGATGTATGCGGACCGATGAGTGTTTCACGCCACGGTGGATATCGCTATTTTCTCACTTTTACCGATGACTTAAGTAGATATGGGTATATCTAATTAATGAAACATAAATCAAACGTTTGAAAAGTTCAAAGAATTTCGAATGAAGTGGAGAACCATCGTAATGTAAAGATTAAGTTTCTACAATCCGATCGTGGAGGTGAATATTTGAGTTATGATTTTCTCACGCATCTTAAAGCAAGTGGAATCGTTTCAACTCACGCCACCCGAACACCACAGCAATGGTGTGTCTCGAACATAATCGAACCCTATTAGATATGGTCCGATCAATGATGTCTCTTATCGATTTGCCGTTATCATTTTGGGGTTATGCATTAGAAACCGCTGCATTCACTTTAAATAGGGCTCCATCTAAATCCGCTGATACGACACCGTATGAACTGTGGTTTGGTGCTAAACCTAAGTTGTCGCTTAAAGTTTGGTGATGCGAAGCTTACGCCAAGAAGTTGATGCCGACAAGCTCGAACCCAAAGCGAGAAATGCGCCTTCATAGGATACCCTAAGGAAAACCATTGGGTATACCTTCTATCACGTAACCAAGGAAAAGTGTTTGTCAGAAGAACGGTTCCTTTCTTGAGAAGGAGTTTCTCGAAAGAAGTGAGTGGGAGGAAAGTAGAGCTAGACGAGGTTATTGAACCTTCTTGAATTGGAGAGTAGCGCAGCACCGAAATTGTTCCAAAGGTCGCCGCACTAACAATAGAGGAAGCTAATGACAAGGATCATGAAGCTTGGACGATGTTGCACATCGAACGCCGCAGTCGACAAGGTCGCTGCCCTCCCGAGTGGTACGGCAACTGCCTCGACTGCCTTATTGGTAGAAGACAGTGAACCTACGAACTATGAGGAAGCGATGATGAGCCCAGACTCGAGAAATGGCCGAAGCCATGAACCAATTGGGATCCATGAGCAAAACCAAGTATGGACTTTGGTGGATCCTCCTAGCACCGAAAAGGCCGTTGAGTGCAAATGGATATTCAAGAAGAAAACGGACGGATGGTAATGTTACCGTTTATAAAGCACGACTTGTCGCAAAAGGTTTTCGACAAGTTCAAGGTGTTAACTACGATGAGACTTTCTCTCGTAGCGATGTTTAAGTCCATTTGGATTTTATTAGCAATTGCTGCTTTCATGATTATGAAATATGGCGATGGATGTCAAGATCGCCTCAATGGCAACATTGATGAAGAGTTGTATATGATGCAACCAAGGTTTTGTCGATCCTAAGGATGCCGATAAAGTATGCAAACTTCAGCTGCTCCATTTATGGATCAAGCAAGCATCTCGGAGTTGAACCTTCGCTTGATCAAGTGATCAAGAGCTTTGGATTTGTTCCAAATTGCTACAAGCTTGTATCTACAAGAAAGTGAGTGGGAGCTCAAGACGCTTCGTACTATATGTGGATGACATATTGATTATTGGAAATGACATCAACATGCTTAACGATGTGAAGAGTTATTTGAACAAGTGTTTTTCAATGAAAGACCTAGGTGAAGCCGCTTATATATTGGGCATCAAAATCTATAGAGATAGACAAAGACGCCGATAGCTTTAAGCCGAGTACATACCTAGACAAAGTTCAAAAGGTTCGTAATGGATAAGGCAAAGAAAGGTTCAAAGGCCTATGTTGTCAGTAAGATATTGAGCAAGGCTCTGTGTCCAGCCTACGGTAAATGATAGGAAGCTATGAGCAAAGTGCCTTATGCCTCGACATAGGTTCCATCATGTATGCCATGCGTGTACTAGACCGGATGTGTCCAATGCTCTTAGTTTGACGAGCAGATATCAAAGTGATTCAGGAGTGGAACACTGGACAGCCATGAAAAACATCCTAAAGTACCAGAATAGGACTAAAGAAAGGTTCTTAGTCTATGGGGTGATGAACACTGTCGTAAAAGGTTACGCCGATAGTTTGACAATCGACAAGGATGATTCTAAATCTCGACAGATACGTATATTTTGAATGGAGGAGCCGTGAGTCGAGAAGTTGCAAGCAAAGCGTGATCATGGATCTACAAGAGAAGCGGAATACATGGTCCGCAGAAGGCCAAGTGAAGGAGTTTGATCGAACTTCATCATCGAGCTTGGCGTGGTTCCAAGTGCATTGACCCATCGGAGATATTGTGTGACAACACCGGGCGCCATAGCACTCGCTAAGGAACCAAGATATCATCCAAAGACCAAGCATATCAACCGCAAGTTTCATATAATCCGAGATTATATAGCAGATGGAGATCTGAAGATTAGCAAAGTACATACGGATCTGAATGTCGCAGATCCATTGACTAAACCTCTTCCACGTGTAAAACATGATTAACACCTCAGTGCCATGGGTGTGAGATTGTTGCGAGATGTAAACTAGATTATTCACTCTAGTGCAAGTGGGAGACTGTTGGAATTATGCCCTAGAGGTTATAATAAAGATGTTATTATTATAATTCTTGTTCATGATAAAGTTTATATTCCATGCCAGAATTGTATTAAGCGGAAACTTTAATACTTGTGTGGTTTGTAAACAACACCGTGTCCCTAGTACGCCTCTATGGACTAGCTCATTGATCAATGATGGTTAAGGTTTCCTAACCATAGACATGAGTTGTCAATTGATAATGAGATCATATCATTGGGAGAATGATATGGTCGATAGACCCAAACAAAGCAGAGCAATTAGATCGTGTCATCGTGTTCGTCTTTGCGAAGATTTTCCTATGTCAAATATTGTATTCCTTAGACCATGAGATAATACAACTCCCTGGTATCGGAAGAAAGCTTTGAGGTCATCAAACGTCATCCTATGAGAGGGTGATCATAAAGGTGTCTCTCGTGTGATCGGAAAGTATCATTGGGTTGTATGTATCGAGATGGAATTTGTCCCTCCCAAGTCGGAGAGATATATTGGCCCACTTAATCGATATCAACACCACTTGCAAGCATGTGGTTAAGGAGTTAATCACAAAGTGATATCGGATTACGGAACGAGTAAAGTATTTGTCTGAACGAGATTGAACTAGGTATGACGATATCGATCAAATCTCGCAAGTAAAATATCGCGAGACGAAGGGAATATATATATGGGATTGATTGAACTCGCATCGTGGTTCATCCGATATGATCATCGATGAATGTGGGAGTCAATATGGGTGCACAGACCGCTGATTATTGATAGAAGATCATGTCCGCATATTCTCGAACTCAAGGGTCACACACTTAACGTGTCTCGACGCTTAGGATAGATTGGATAATTGGTTTATGAATTTTTGTTCGGAGTCTCGGATGGGATCCGGGATATCACGAGGTTAATGGTCCGGAGAATAAGATTCATATAAGGCAGTGCAGTTTTTGGAGTTCTAATTGTTCCAAGTTAATCGGTATTGTACCGAAGCTTCTAGAACCTTCCGGAGGGGGACCAACGTGGCCCCACCTTCCGGGAGGGGCATGGGCCTATGAGGGAGTGTCCTGGCCACATTGGGGCACAAGGCCCCATAGGGCCCAGCCGATTCCTAGATAAGTTTAAACTCGTTTAAACTAGAGATAGGATTTCTAGATAGGGAGAGTTTAAATCGTTAACTAGAGATAGGATTTCTAGATAAGGGAGAGTTTAAATTGTTTAAACTAGAGATAGGCTTGGAGGAGGGTAAGGCTGGCCGCCCTCTATATAGAGGGTGGTCGCCCCCTCCCACACACACCTTCCTCCAAGCCCTAGAAGCTTTGCTACCTCTCTCTCCTCCCGATCGCTTGTAGGCGAAGCCTCGCAGTAAATTCTCCACCATATACACCACGCCGTCAGTGTTGTAGATCCAATCTATCTCCACCATACTCGCTGGTCCGAGGAAGGAGGAGACGCCGAGGTGTTGCACGGTGCATCTCACGGAGGAACCGCCACTTGTGGTGCTAGATCGGATCGGATCGCGAGGAGGAGAAGTGAGTACGACTACATCACCCACGTTCGATTTAACGTTCACTGCAGGCGTAATCTTCAAGGGTATGAAGATCTAATCCAATCTCTCGTTGTTTGCATCTCCTAGATTAGATCTTGGCTTTCCCTCGCTCGCCCGTAGAAAATTTTGATTTACTATGCCGAAACCCTTCATAATGTGGAGAAGGTGGATCAGGCCTCGTGGCAGATCCATCTGAGAATAGGGTGAGGTTTATTGTGGCGTGGTGGTCTTAGAACCGCCCACCCCTCCAACGCAGATGTACTTCCTTTAACAAGGAAGGAACCACCAGAAACAAACTCGGTTCTCCGCTCCACTCACGGTTTCCTCGCCCTCTTTACGTGCTTAGTAGTTAGGGTTATATAGGAAATTTCGTAGTTGCATATCTAGAGAATTTACTTTGTGTCAAGCTCAAAATTGAAAAAGTATTAAAATTGGTTAGCACCTATTCACCCTCCCTCTAGGTGCCCATACGATCCATTTCAGCCACGCACATGTCGGGTCCGTCATGATCGCCAGACGCCGATCTTCATTTGCTAGCTGCTTGCGGTGGTCAGAGTCGCCTTGATCATCCTAATGTGCTCGGTGAACGGAGTTCCGCCATTTGCCCACCACATGGCGTCCATGAGGTGGTCAAGTGTCTTGGGAT